>VZTB01005682.1:0-187716 GCA_013397245.1 Thryothorus ludovicianus | reverse complement strand
GGGGGGGCAGGGGGAGTGGGTAGAGATTGTAGGAGGTGGCAAGAAAGACAGGCATCAGTGTCCAGCACACAGCACATTACCAGCTACCCTGCCAATTAATGTGCCAGGATTCCCTCGCTCGCATATGTTATGTTGTTTGGATGTAACTAAATGACATTTGCATTCAACTGCTTCTTTCTATGGAAAAAACATCTTCAAAAGAGCAGATGAGCATGACCCTATTTCTCATTTTGTTTCCTATTAGTTTAATTGTATATATATTGAATATGTAATCTATCGTGAAAAATTGTAATCAGCTCTGTAACATCTGAAGGACACTGTTATGGCAAATATTAGTGCATCTGCTGATGCAGGTTTTGCTCTCCCCATTTTTTATTCCAATTCATATCCACAATTTTCAAACCTGTGTTACTAGAGCCATACCATTAAACCCACTGATTGTACTGGGAAAAGTAGGTGCTCAGTGACACAACATATTCAGCCATTTTTGTTTAGGTGTCTAAATATGCCTTCACTAGCTTAGACATTTAGACTCAATGTTTTTTCTCTGGGAGCATTAATCTTGCATCTCAAGTGTGTACTAAATTCCAGTTTGCTTCCTCTGTCTCAGTCTGTTAAAAATTTGATTCTGTGTTTTTATTATTACTATTCAGCAGAGGTTTTTTTTTGTTTCACCACACTGTCAACAAGGTGCTTGCTCATTGGTAATCCCAGTATGATCTACAAGTAATGTCCCGTGTATGCATATAATTTTTGTTAGAAGATGAATGTCACCCTTATGCTGAGGCCAATACTTTTAATTTCTTTTCATACCAACTGTGTGTGATTAATACTGAAGCTAATTTATTCTGTGAGTGGCTCTGCTTAATTCTGTGACTGTGTGCAGCGCATGCATATCATCCCCGAATGCTTTGGTACATGTGTTAACAATAGGAAAAGTACTTGGTAGAAAAATGTAACTTTCATACTCAGCTGCTGCAGTTGGCACAAGCAGTTCCTCCCTTCATCCACAATTTGTCTTACTTGATCTTGTGACTGCCTGTGGAAATGCCCCAAATTGTTTTTCTTGCATTTTTCACCTGCGGGATTTTAAATTAGAGACAGGAAAAGCATTTCAGCAGTATTGAAATAAATGTCTTTCTAATTGTATGCTTTACATTTTTTTTACTGAATTTTTCAGAGCATTGGTTTAAAGACAAAATATCCAAGTTGGGGAAAAGAAGGAGGTAGGAAACTGCAAAGTTCCACAGGTTGAGTTCTTTTTAATCCTATTTTTAGGGGAGTAAAGACAATTTGCTTCCCTCAAATGAGCTGTCAGCTTACACTCCAAAGCAAGTGGAAGTCTTTCTGAGAGCCACAGAGATACTCAGATGCCTGCCAAGGACAAGGGCATTCATGACAATGTTCAGTACCTGGCCTTACTTCCTCCCTTTTTCTCTTCCATTCAGTAATATCATCACACCCCAGGAGCTGAATGTCACTTGTGTATTCAGAGCCAAGAAGCATATTCAGGACTGGGCTTGCAAATAATTTTTACCCGTTCCTAACCATAGAAGCAGTTCCATCTCAGTTCCCATTTGCAAGAGAAGCAGCCCACCAACAAAACCTTGGGAGACAATACTTTAGAAACATCTTAAATTGGGGGGGGGGTATAGACAAGGCAAGTTTTTGTCATAAGTTTTTTTTTATTGAGATAAGAGATAGAGATAGAGATAGAGATAGAGATGGAGATGGAGATGGAGATGGAGATGGAGATGGAGATGGAGATGGAGATGGAGATGGAGATGGAGATGGAGATGGAGATGGAGATGGAGATGGAGATAGAGATGATAGAGATAGAGAGAAAGAGAGAGAGAGAGAGATACATAAAGCACCTTATATATACTTACAAAATTAAGCATGATCTGCTCTGGTTTGCTTAAATTCCAGAAAACCCTAGGCAGAACAGAACTCATGTTAGAGACCGTGAGAACGTTTCCAGAAGCACTGAGCCCTGTCTTGCATTTCTCATTTCATTGTATCCTGTTCCAGAGGCACCATCTCTAACAGAGCATATGCAAATCCTTACAGTGGTTTGAATCACTGCTATATTGTACCTTTGTAAGATTAATTGAGATTCTTGAAAAGAAATGAGTATTTTGAGTATGTTTGTTAACTAATAATTATCAGGGAATTTATTAAAGAATAAATCTGCTTTTGACAAGGAATTAATCATAACCATAAGAAAAGCTTATAGATGATTTTTTTAACACTGCATAGGTAATTTACTTCAAACGTATAAATGTTCACATGTGATGTGTTCAGAAGACTTTGAATCTTTTTTCCAGGAGACATGTAAGTTCCTAAGTTCCTGTAGCTTTCAGTGGGAACTAGGCCTGCTGGATTTTCATCACAAAAAACCCCAAAGAAAACCCAACAAAAATTCATGCTTCTTGGTCATTTCTGGTGCTTTGCAAACATTACATTCCAATCAGCTCAGTCCTTACTTTAAGCACAAAAGCTGATATTTTCACCTGAAAGCGTTTTGTTCTCTCGCTGGTCTCTTCCTCACTTCTCTTCTGTTTTTGAATCACAACAAAATAGCTTTTCAGCAGCCAGTAAACTACTATTTTAAAACAAACGAAGGCACAACTCGTGTAAATTCACCACAAGCTATAGATAAGAAAGTAGGAGCTTACATTAGAGCAAATGTAAACATGCATTTAATGTTTGCATATATTTAAGCCATTTACACATTTATGCCTCATTCCTGTGTGCAAACAAGGAGAATGATAAAATGTGCTGAAAGCTGTGGAAATAGAATTGAAAGACTCCTTACAGATTTATTAGAAAAAAACCCTACAGCCTTTCCTAATGTTTCTGTCCCTGGCTCTAGAATGTCTGCCAGGTCAATTGTCTGTTGAAGTCAGTGGGAGTTGGCCTCTAGTTTCAATGGAAATAGGTTTTGGTCCTTTTACTGTAAATCCCCTTTTAAGAGAATACTACTGATCAGTAATGACTCATTCAGAAACAGATCTGATGAGCCTTTAATAAAAGCCCTTTTCTGTATTTAGCACTGCTTGAAATTTGTAATTTAAAAATTCATATTATGAATTAGTTCAGGAAATAAAATTGAAAGTTTACTTTTTGCCTCAAACCCAGCTTCTTTCTCTCTTTACTCAACTTCTCCTAAAAAAAATGTGGAATATACAATAATGCCAGTAATTATGTGTTATGTGATTTTTATTGCTTTGCAATTTATTTCAAATGTTTTGTGGGTGGTACAAAGTATTTGAACAGCTTTTAAAACTAGTTAGAAATTTATTAAATATTTGTGATTGTTATTACAGGTTATGTTGTATGATCTAAGGTTGATTTATATGTACAAAACCCAAAAGGCAATACAATGTAACTCCTTCAGTGTTCGTCTTTGGTAATGCTCTACACTGCACAGTGAGTTTTGCCAAGCTAAAGAGGCTCTACATATGCTGAAGACCAAAAAGTGACCATTACTGAAGCAGAAACCAGAATATTCTGCATATCTTGTCACGTCCACTAACTTAGGAAAAGTTTCTAGATAGTACTTACAAAGAGTGTTTTGCAAACCGTGAGAAACTTGAACTTTAGATGTTAGATTTAGAACATTTTGCTAAACTAAATGTTGAAGATTGCTTGAAATGCATAAGTAGAAATACTTTCCAAAGGAAAAGTAAAATAATTGCTGTTGTGATGTATGTATGATTAAAATTCTATATGATTGATTCAAGGAAAGGAACCAGGCACATCATAGACCATAAGGTTACCCAGATTATTTCATGATTTCATGATGCACAAATTTGACATTGTGTAGTAATGAGTAAACAGTCTAAAAAAGGGCACATTGGTTGCATTTGCCTGGCAAACATCCTGCTATTTAACTGACTTTCTCAAAAGTGCTGGTAGACCTTCCATACCCTATCCTATTTCAAATACAGGATCATAACATCAACCACACTATGCAAGGATTCCCCATACATCTTCTCTCCTCCTTTGTTTTATTTTCCCTGTTGGTTGCCCATCATAAATGATTCTCATCCTGACTGGTTTGAGAACAGATAATAATGAACAGCAACTAACCACAGAAAATCTTAAATCTGAACAGAATGTTTTCAAATAAATAAGAAACAGGCCTCTGCCTTAAAAAAAAAAAAAAAATCAGATGCAATGGCTGTTTTTTATACATATAGGCTTTCCCTTCTTTCCCTCTAGCTGCTAGAAAACTATAGATTACCTATAAATTTAGAATTGGATATTTGTTCCACTTTATGATGGAAAATGTTGAGGGAAAAGATGATGGGTGTTGCAAGTACTAGGGTGGCCTCATCTTTTCTCCACAAGCCTGGCATACCAGAGTTTATAGACGAGTATCTTGCTGGCCCAGAAATTGGTCAGTAATTTCTCTTCAACTGTCAGAGGTAGTAGTGGTTGGGAAATGAGTCACATATCCTATCCCTCTGCTTCTGTTGTTGAAACAGAAAGATTGCCAAACTAATGGCCTGCAAGACTGTCCAGGTTTCTCAAATTGTAAGGTCAAAAAGGAAAAAAAAGTAGAGCTTGTGCTTTGTTTGGGCCACTTCTATCTACTTGCATTGCAGTCAGCAGCAATAGGTTTCTGCTTCATTTCAGCCTCCAAAACCCCTAGGATTTTTTTCTTGCATCCTTGAAGGAAGTGCAAAATATTGGTATACCTGAGCCTAGAAAGAAGTGGTCCAAGTGACCCTCTGGACTGACAGCAGGGGGGAAAAATCCCAACAAGTCATACCTACAAATCCACGGTAGGCTGCTGAAGAATAGTCTGTGTTTTCATCCAAGTTCATTCTGGCCTTAAAGGCAAATCCTCTCTAAATCAAGCAATGATCCAAATGGAGATTTTCTCTTCAGCTCTTTCCCCCACCATACTGTGACTGTCAGCATACTCCCAAACCTTGCTTAAGTTAAGACATGACACTGCACACACAGCTCTCCCCTAAACAGCAGATGAGAGAAATGTTATATAGCTTTAGCCACCTTTGGAAAGTCTAAAAGTGTTGTAATGATGCAAAAAGAAGTGTCATGCTGAATGATAGTACAGGCTTTTATTTATTCATTGGCTATTGGAGATTTTGACTGAAAATTTCTGTAAGCTCTTAATCTTTGGCACAAGTTTTAAGTCTCTGTTAAATCCATTAAAACACTAGGTTGTAGCAAAGAGGCAGATCATTCCTTCTTTAGGCACTTTACTCCCATTTATATCAATGGAAATTAGATAATTCACACATCTGGTCTTTTGTCTAACTTTCCCAACTGTGTCCTTGGAGTGCTGAACTTGAGACAATTAAAAGGGCTTATTTTTAATGCTAAGAAAGTCACTTTGAGCACTCTAGGTACTGTTACAGTGAGTAAAACTTGGTATTCCAAAGTGGAGGAACCTAAAGTCCCTAATTACTTATAATCTATTTTATACCTTAATTTGCTTTTATGTAAAGGTCGACAAAACACTATACAGCTTCTCTAGCTGTATATCTTCTATCTTTATATCTTCTATCTTTAGTTTCATATTAACAACGAGGTCATGGGTTCAATCCCCATACTTGGCATTCACTTTAAGAGTTGAACTCAATGAACCTTGTGGGTCAATTCCAATTCAGAATATTCTGTGAAATCTGTCAATTTAATATACATTGAAGAGTTTCTTTTCTCACCTTTGAGGAAGGTTTTTCTCCACTATTCCTTGCTATTCCTTGATCCATCATAAATGTTCCTTTTCATATTTATTATTTTCACTTTTCAAATTTGTTACTAAAAATACACACATGCACATGTGCCAGTACACATACATGTACATCCATAATTACTGTTTAGGTGATTACACATAAAGGCAGTGCATTTTACTTGATATAGTAAAAAACTCATTAAAATACAGTTTATACTGTGCAATAGTCATAATGTCCATCATTCTCATCTATGTAATATGTGCATTTCAGATGTATGTTTAAATTCAACACAGGAGGGCAACAA
The DNA here is from genome assembly GCA_013397245.1 of Thryothorus ludovicianus. Taxonomy (NCBI): domain Eukaryota; kingdom Metazoa; phylum Chordata; class Aves; order Passeriformes; family Certhiidae; genus Thryothorus; species Thryothorus ludovicianus. The sequence goes on along the minus strand of VZTB01005682.1, from coordinate 181,701 downwards.
AAGAATATATTTTTCTCTAGGTAAGTGAGATGCTTGCTTTTAATTTCTCATCACAGACCTTTCTTTCAAGTCTCTTGATAGTTTCATTGTTTTTCACCTAGAACACTTCCAGGCAGTTTTCTGGTTTCAGAAATAAATACAAAAAATCAGATGATGTCAAAACTAGCATGAAGATCCGCCTGCTGATCTTACAAAATAATAAGTACCCTGAGTGAAATCTAGAAAATACATTTATCTGTAGGCACTCCCTTGTAGAATTTGTAGCCTGTGACTAATACTTTAAATACACCCAAGTCAAAGTGAGATCTTCCTTTCAGCTCTGTAATGCTGGGGCTCTGCCCTGCCAATCTTTAATCACTGGGTTGTGAGCTCACTGTCGTACAGCTTGGAAGAGGGATCCTTATATTCAATGACCCCTTGCTCTGTGACGCTGCTCTTCATGGCAATGCCTCACAGCAATCCTTCTCCTACAGCACTGTGTATTTGGGAGAGGTAGAATGACTTTATTTTTTGTCTTCCTGGACATACATCTAAACATCATGTTAGCAGCTTGCTGGCTTGTCTTTGCCTCAGAAATATGCTTGGTGGCCTTTCTTGGCAGTAGCTGTAAGAAGCTGTCATGATGCAAAGCTGGGGATAAGTGTGCTGATTGCATTCTGGGTACTGGCCTTTGCAAGGGACGTTTTCTTTTTTAACGCAGAAGAGTGGGAACAAAAAGGCTAAGGGTTCCTGGTAGAGACACTGCAGCCAATGGCAGCTGAACATGGGTAAGCCTTGTGTGAGTGTATAGGAAACAAGGATGGGCTCATCCCAGCCCTCACATTCACAAGAAGGGGTGACTAAGCCAGGACTTTGCCCTTTTTCAGATTTTTAAAACCTTGTAAGAGTACCATGCCTGTGGTTCAGAAATTCTTCTACTTTAACTTTGACCCTTGCTTTCACATCATGTTTTCCTGGTGGGGAGGTTAAACTGGAAGTGTGGAAGTGCTCCCCTGAAGCCCCAGATCAGTTTCCAGTAAGTGTGCATGAGCCTGAAGCAGCAATGGGCAGGATTTGCTGTCCTGCAGAGTTTTACCTCCCTGGAAAGGAGTTGTAGGAGCTCTGGGGCCCCAGGGAATGCAAGAGGGGCTCATTTGCCTTAGAAATGTCTGGGTTTGAAGCAGGTGGGACCCCATGGATTGAGCCCACTCACAGCAGACTGGTGACCTTACACAATGGGACTGAGCCAGGTTGTGACAGATGGTGTCCCTGGATCTGAGACTGGGTCCTGGCTCTTACTATTTAGTTAATTAATTGCGAGGAACATAAAAATTAACTTGGTAAATTGTGTATACAGTACAAACCCCCTGATTTTGCAGACAGCAAATCCTGTGCTGGAGTAAAATGGCAAGTATAATCAAAGTTGCTGGTATATTTTGATGTTTTCCTCATGACTCTTGTCAATTGATTCCCAGAAGTAACTTTGGAAGGATATTACTAAAAGACTTACGATCTGAGGAGGCTTATTGGAAAGGCAGAACTGATGGGATAGAGCCATTCTTGGTGCTCATACATACCCAGCATTCACCTCAGTGAAAAAACGGCTTAATACAGTGTATTTTCCCCACAGCTAACAAAATCGCCTAAGTGATATATCTTACAGCAAGTAGATGTCAAAGTCTGATTTCTGAGACTATTGCCTGAAGTATCTTACTTAGTTAAGAAGGAAGGAAAAAGAGACAGAAATATCTACCCTCTGTTGACACTGTCTGACATCCCTGTGCCAGTAGGAGAAATGAGTAGATTGGGTTTCTTGCTGTGCTTTGGCTGCCACACAGAGAAGGGCTTGCCTATCAGAGGTAAGCCATCATTTTGTGTATCCAGAATGGCATGGGAAATCAGAGACAGCAAGTCAAGGGTGTGCATTGGCGTGAAACCTTTTCTTGCAGGCACACCTTCTATGCCAACTGCTCAAAGGGAGTCAATTGTCCCAGTTTAACCCTCAGAGTAATATCCTTCCCTTTGGTGAGATTCCAGATAATATACACACACTTTAAAGCATTTTTCTAACCCAGCAATGCCAGTCTTAGGGCAAGAGACCCATCCTCTTTTGTCAGTTCTTTTGAGATGAGGGCGATACCTCTGTGCCAAAATAGTAATTTACCTCCACAGTGGCTTTTTCCAGCAGGTTTCCAGGAATGAGAAGAACAGCTGGAGAAACTGAATGCTACACTTCATTGGTGGGGGGAAGTTCTCTGTACTGCAATATTAGTACTCACTGCCGTTGTGGTCACCAAGCACTGTCATCAAGGAGCTTTCAAGGGGCTGGTAAGGAAGTGGGATGTACTGAAGCTCTCACGCTAGAGCTATTCAAGTCCAGAAGGGTAATGCAGGGAGTATGTTTCTCATGTAAACAGTGAACCGTCTGTAAAAAGGGAAGTTTTATGCAGTGATGGAGTTGCGGGAAATGAGAAACCACAAATTAATGAGAAACTCTACTGAGGTTAAAGTTATTTACTGATTTGATTTGATTTCACTTTGTTTGGTCAGATTGGAAGGGGGAAATGACATCCCTGTGTGATAAATCTTTTACTGGCACAGATCTGAGATTATTCATAAGTGAGACTAACCCACATCTATACCAGCAGCTTATGCTGTACCATTCTGCCAGCTGCATGTGCCAGCTGAACAGCTGCTTCAGGCAAATGTTCTTAAACCTTACTAGAAATTGTCTCCTCTCTGTTTACCTGTGGAGGGCCAGTAGTGTTTTCTGGTATCTATTCTTTAGGGGGATTTTTGAGAAATAAGTAAGTCACTAAAAATATCACTGCAGTTCTATTGTGACTAGAACCAACCCAACTTCCCAGTCTAATTTCTTGGGACCTTCCAAGTATGGATAACGGGTTGTGTAGAAAATCAGGAATCTCCCCTTTCTAATCAGGCCATGCCTTCCCCTGAAGGTCATGCAGAAAATTACTTCTGTCCAATACCAGGACTTAATCTGATTGCTCTTTTTGGCTAAGGTGATATATTTGGAGAATGTTTCTCCAGTTTGAGGAAAGACAGAGAATGATGGGATAGTAGAGGATACTTTAATTTTTAGGAGCTGAGACAAAGCACAGTTTTAAATGTTACGTAGTTTTTCATTGATGTGATTTGTGACAAAAGGCCAATCTCTGATTATATAGAAATCAGAATAATAACTTGTACCCCAGGACAGTGACATTTGAGGTGGAGGAGAGGTTTTTTTTACAAAGACAGGGACAACGCTATAAACTTATTTTGCAACAGAGTTTCAACTGTTTATTAAACCTTTGCCTGCCTGAAAAGAAAGAAGGAAGAAAGAAAATACCTAAATTCTAAAGCTGGTTTGGCCTGAAGAATTCAGGGCATGCTTAACTCGCACATAATTGCCATGCATCCATTGCTTCTAGCGTGCATCTGGATTGCATTTGACTAGCTCTACACGTGGCAAAAAGTTGCTTGTTGCATTTATCCTTTGGACTTGGCTCAATTGCTTTTGTTTGTTGCAATGTAAGGTTATTTATGCAATATTGCTGTAAAAGTGAGCTTGAAAGAAGTAAGAAATCTTGGGGTTGCTTTAGGAATGTTTTTCCTGTACTGTGGTCATGTTTCACTTGTACTTTATGATCAAATTCTTAATTCCTTGAAGTTACTATGATCTGAATGTATGAAATTATTTATTAACAAAGTAAAAACATGTGAGAATGAGACAATATTCCCCTCCAGATTGCATCAAATGAGAAAAAAAATCCATTTGGGAAATTCTTGTCTCCTACATACAAGAAGTAACAGAGGAGAATTTTACAAACTAAATGTCTGCACTGATTGAAAGCAAAACTTCTGAAACTATTCAGAACTCTAAAAGATGAGATATGCCTACAATGCTGACAATTATCAAACTCTACATGAAAATATTTTAACTTCCCAGGTGATACAGATGTGTGTCACTATTTCAGAGCATCAGAGTTTACAGTGTTCCATGTCTAGAAGTACAGCTTTGTGTACAAAACTGTAAAAGTCAAGAAGATAATTTCAGGACATAAATATGGCTTAGGACAAGGGCAGGTCTCAGTTTAAAAAAGTCTGAGATTTCAGTTCAGAATTGTTTACTCTGAAATCTTGCCAGACCTCTATTGTCCGTTATGTCCTCTGTGTTTTTTAACATAGCAGTTCAGTGATGGTGATTAATACATAGGAGCCCACAAAGAGCTTCTTGGTCATGTTTAACTACTTAATTGAAAATAAAATTGAGAGTCTTTTCATGATGCTGATGGAGAAGTGATATCCCAGGGACTCATAAAAATATTCCTATCTGTATCACACTTTACAACACTAAAACATCTGATAAATAAAATCCATCTCTGCATTCCAGCTTTTCCCCACTAATGATGCCTATTGTGTAGTGCTGTCATAGTTGCTGGGTCTGATTAACATAAAAGCTCTGATATCTTGTATCTAGATCAAGAAAGAATAAGATATTCCCAGAGATTTCTGAAAAGAGGTTCAAAAGTCCTACATAAAAAGTTTGGATCTTTGAAAATATATAACCATTACTTCACAAGGCAGGTCTCTGTTAGGCCACTTGATAAATGGCTGACAAGTCACCAATGATGAAGCTGCAATACTAAAGTCACCCTTCTGCTGATATTTCTACCATCAGGTATCAATATTTCACCTGATATCAAACTTGATGCAGACTCATTTTCCAACTGACAATTCACAGTGCCTGAATCCAATGACCCCATTCACCTTTGGCTTTTTGCATATGATTCCCTCATTATGGGGTGCTTGTGAGTTTTGATTCAATTATCCCCTAAGACCCAGTGCACTGAAGTGTATCGTAGTGTTGTATATTTGTAGTATATTCTCAGCATGAGCAGTTTGTCAGTCAGGGCCTTTCACTCTAGTTCAAATGTACCTGAAATCTAGAAGGGCCCTGATCTCATAGGTTGAGTAGAGGTTTCTCACAAAACTAGAGATATTTTCAAGATACCAAAATCCACAAATTCAGCCCCCATTGAATTTTAATTTTCCTTACAGTTCATTATTGTTTTCACCACTTTATAGTGGTACTGGCCAAAATCAATCTTTTACAACTCCTCTTCCTATTCATACTAAAAGAAAAAAATTTGGGCTTTTTTTATTAGAGCTATTTATATTTTCAAAATAAGGAAGACATTCTGAAAAAGGAATTGTTTCTGCAGCCAATTGAGGGACCTTCTGTCTACAAAATCTGCTCTAGACACTTTCCCACCACAACTTTCTTTCCATTATTAGGAACTTACACCACTTTGTATTTAGCTTGGTGTTTTGCCAAAAAATGTTCTTTAGGTCTCTATAGTACAAAACCTGACAGAAAGCATAACACAAGGAAAAGAGGTATTTTTAATTCCTTAGTTTTTTCCATTTTCCCATCAGAATTTTTTTTTTTAAATATTAGTAATATAAATCCATCTCCCAGTTTTTGCTCTGGTTATTTATACTCTTTAAATGTGATCCATGTAGAGAAGTCAAATGCTATTAAATCCATTCAGATAGTTCTTCAATCTATTCAGGAGCTGAGTGTACCTGGCATGACATTGAATATTTCCTTTTGGTTTCTGAGCTAGAAATAATACTTGAAGTAAATTATTTTCTACTGTGATAATGATGATACTACCAGATGTTCTGAGTGGAAAAGGACAGGGAGGTTGTGATCCTGACTCTCATTCTGATATTGTGTCTTACTTTTTTGCCCTAAGAAAACTCATCTCAAATTCTGTCTGTGGTTTTCTGTAAGAACAGTCCTTTTCCCTCTTCCTGCACAATTTTTCAGCCAGATTGACTGAACTATGAAAAGGTCAAATGACTTATTTGAAGGGTAAACCATGAGTCACTAGCACAGCTAGCACTGAATCAAATCCTTTCCTGTCTTCCAATCCAACCACTAGGCAACACACAATTGCTTTTATTGACCAAAGAGATTTAATGAAGTCAACATTAGCTGTAGTATGTGCTAGCATGAGTCTCTAAGCACTTTTAGTACATATTCATGAGTCAGTGAAAATCAGTCACCTTCTGCCAGCAATTCATAGGGTATAGAGAAGACAGCAGACCTTGTATCCCTCTCTGTACATGCCTTGTGTCCTGTCTGTTCATTGCTTGCACACTCAAGCCATCCAGCTGCGCTCCTGGCTGCACTGGGAGTTGATGTTCATGGACCTGGACAGCAGCTGAACTACAACCTTCCCTCTCAATCCTCAGTTCAGCTGCTCTTTCTTTGCAGTCAAGAAGAGGTGAAAGGGCCTGTTATTCTTCACCATAGTCATATGAGATCATGATTTGGAAAATGTTCAGAAACACTGGAAAAGATAAACTCAACCATCTATTTTGACCTTAGAGTCTTCTGATGTTAGTTTTAACTGACCTATATACATCTGCACATATTTTGGCAGAGAGATGCCTGGAAACTTTGTAGAGAGGCTGGTGGAAAATACTTTAAAAAAAAAAAATTAAAAAATAATGTGGCTGAAAAGGAGCTTGAGCGGGCATCTTATCTCTCCACATCTAAAGTAAGATTTGTCTACATTGCTTCTAGCAGCTGACTCAACTGCTACCCTCTGCCTCTCCAGGAAACCTATGTTGTGCCTACACAACTCAAATTATTAGGTTAAATATTCAGGGAATATTTATTAAAATGAGCGTGTCACTTATGTATACAATGTAAAACAATCAAAAAAATATAGAATGCAATAGAGAATGGAATATATTACAAAGTCAACAATACAAGAAATATCCTTAGTGAGGATTTCCTTTCTTATTCTATATTTTTCAGTACAGAGAGCTTTCTCCCACCCCCTTTTTTTCCTTTACTGTATAATGCCTGGTACTGTCTTTCTCCTAATAAGACTCTATTTGAAAGATTTTCCAAATGCTATTCTACACTGTCGCCTGAGTATGTGAAGAAAAGGTAATAAGAAAAAGAAATGATTTTAAAACACTACTGCAGATTTGACTTTTCAGTCCTTTCAAGCCAAGAAATTAATATTGAATCATCTGACTGTGCTGTGCTGAGATGTTTTAGCTCATACAGCACACAAGATAACCACTGTTCAGAGACCTTGCAATAACTCAGCAAAATGGGATGACTGGAGGACAACATTTCCACTATAAATCATCAGGTCTGTAGTGTATATGAGTAATAGACAGGACTAGGGAAGCAGGGAAAAATGGAACTGTTGTGGAATGCTAGAAGGACTTTTAGAATGTTTCTTTTACTGATGGCTGGTTGGCAACTCAAAAAAAAGCTCTCTAGTATAAGGTCATCATATAAATTAAAATGGAAAGAGCTACTTATTAGATCCTCTTTTCCTTTCCCTGTCACTGTGGAATTGTTCCCTGTAGTGTTCTTGAGTGTTTTGTCCAGTCTTCTCTGAAATAACTTAAGCAACAGGCTTTTCATTGCTTCTCCTTGGAATCCTACCCCACACTGTAGTAGATCTCATTTATAGGAAATGGTATTCTAAAGAACAAATCTTCCTGCTCTCCATTTCATCTCATTAATTCCACTTATACTCTCTACTCTGGTCCTAATCAATCCCTTTCCCTCTTGTTTATACCCTCCTAAGACTTATGGAGAATTATCATAGTCTAATCAGATATCATTCAGCCAATATACGTGCAAAGCCCATTCCCTTCATTTTCCTTCAGCCCACATCTAAAGCCTGGCTCATTTTTTCTCGTCTCTGAAGTCCCTTCAATTTGTCATCAAGTTGCTCTCAATTTAAGTGGAAGAGAGTTCTGATCCCTACACTGCAGCCAGAGATGTGGCGATCAGGTTTCCAGAACACCAGCAATCCCCAACTCACCACAAACTCAGATGAGGTGGCCACAGAGATCATTCAGAAGGAAGAAAATAAAGGAGAGTAGCAGTTTGCAGGGAAACGGCAAAGTAAAATGGCAACCAAACAGCACAAGTAGTGGCCTTTCAGGGAAAAGAGCCCCTGGAAAGCTTAGGAGGAGTCCTGGGAGCTACGCCATCACAGTGAGGCATGGCACCAATGGCTTACTCCTTGGCTGGCAGCCCTGAGGAGTGCTAGAGAAACACTTTGAGACTACTCCATGCCTACCCCACATCAGTTGTGGCAGGCAGGGCTGCTGTCACCATTTTGCCAGCATTGCAATCCTCTCTGCACTGCCCCACACCATGACCTCATGAGTGGCAGCAGCCTGGGTGAGCGTGTGTTTCACAGATGGACAAAGCCCACTCTGTGCACAATTTTTTTCCTTGTGGCCATAAAATTAAGGAATGGGAGAGAAACCTGGGCTGTATCATAGTCTCCTGGTGGTCCACTCCCTCTACCCAGCCCTGCAGACTGTCCAAAATGTAGTCATTTTACTCCAGAAGGCAAGCAGGCCTGGGGTAGATCCAGAACTGATTACAACATAATCCAGTTCACAGGGAGGGGTATTTTTGAAAGAAGATAATTTTTTTTTCTCTGGATGGCTGCCAAAAATAAATAAATGCTGTAAGTATAATGTAATGTTTTTAGAGAAGATGGTGATGGAAAGTGAAAGTTCATTTCCGTATCCACATTAAAGGGAGGGAGAAGGTAATTTGATTTTTTGCAGCACTGTGCAAAACAATCTGAGGGTAAGTAAGGTATAAATGCTGGTATTTCACAGTGGAATTTCAAACACAGTCATAGTCTAAAGAAAGCAGTGCTTCATTTCTAATCAGAACAGGGTACTATGGCTGTTTGGTCTGCATTTCAGCATCAAAAAGCCTCTGCCTGAACCTTTTGTGACCTTCAGAGAGTTTTACATAATTAGCTTGATTAAAGACACAGCACAGTTTTAGCACCAGAGACCAAAAACCACAAATTACTGGGGATCACATGTTTTACAAAATAATGCCTTTCATGTGACTATTTGTTTTGCTCTCATCATTTTTGAAATATTACTCCATTGCTTTGACTTGAATTTCTGGTTGTAACAGATAGCCAGTTCCCAAATAAAATGTAAGTATTTTGAAAAATATTTCCATTGTATAAAAAACTCCTTTTGGACTTCCGTAAAGTCATAGAGCTCTTTGATATTTGTGTTAGGGATATGACTGAAAAACACCAGCAGTATGAAGACTTTCAACTATCTGTAGTGTAATTTCACAGGGCCTTCCTTAGACTTTGCTTATCCCATTTTGATTTTAGTGTGTTAATCTCAAATTTTAAAGTGTGACAAAGCCAATAAAAGACCAGAACGAGAATGTATGGAGGATAATACTTCAATCAACTTCTGCATCCAGAGAGCATTGGGTCATCTTACAGAAAGCAGTTTGGGGACTGCTCTGATCAAAGAGTCCAGAAGACAGCTGTGGGGGCTTGTGACAGAGGGAAGTACTGCCACAGTGTTCCTTGGACCATGCATACACTGCGCATGCCCAAAGAATTTCCAGCATGGACATACCTGTCAGTGGGACTCACCTACCTCCTGCATGCTGAAATGGAGACTGCCTAGTTATTTTCCTCTCCAGTCACACTGCCTGAGGGTGATGGAAAGAAAAGTTCTCAGACTGTCCCAAGCATCCCCGATGGAGAGCTATTGTTGGGTGTTGGGTTGTTTCCTTGTAGAATTTTTTCCCAAAAGAGTGGCTGGGAAGCTGATTGCTGGGTGCTTATGGACACTTTAAAGTACTTGAAAGAGACAAAAGAAGTGACTGTCAAGAGGGGGTGGGACCAACTCCACCTCTCTCTTGGGGAGCTCAGAAAGAACGGAGGGGTGCAGTTTTTGACTCCAGGGAGATCTGGCCAGCCCTCATCTGGAGCTGAGCTCAGAGCGACTTTCGTGGGCCCCCCGAGAATTCAGACCCTGGTCTCTCCCTGCCCTGCCGGGAGCTGCTGCCCCACACCCTGCACCCAGAGCTGCTTCGGTTTTGCTCTGGGTTTTCTCCACGCCATTTCTTCTGCCTGCTGGGATGTTTTCTACAGCTTCAACTACTGCTGCAGACCTTCAGATCCATCTCGTTCCTCAGGACTCCTCGTCCCCTCCCCCCCTCCACCCAGAAAGGTGCATCGGAGAAAAACCTGTGACTGTTTCCTAACCCAGTTTAGTATTAATACTATAGTTATTGTTATTTTGTTCATCTTGTTAGGCTCATTAGTAAAGAACTGTTATTCCTATACCAAATTCTTTGCCTGGGATCCCCTTTAATTCTAAAGGTATAGCAATTTGGAGAGAGGAGGTTTGCTTTCTCCATTGCAGGAGAAAGACTCCTGGTGTTTTTTTCCTAGCAGGCATACCTGTCTTCAAACTAAGACAGCTATTTTATAGGATTCTCATCTTCTGCCAAACATCATTTTTCCACCCTGCTTTGGTGCAGAGTGGCAGTGGATCCCTGCCCATCTGCTTGCCTTTTCTAACAGGTTTCCTGACACACTCCCTGTCCCTCTATGGATAAATAGGACTTGGGCATGTGCAGTCGGGGTCATACAATCTGTGTACATGTGCCTGTTCAGCTATGAAAGGCCAAATTTACATCTCCTGCACCTCTGTCCTGTTCCCAATAGCTACCAGGCTAAAGAAAATGGCCAGCTACATTACAGGGCTTGCAAGCTGTTTCAAGTAACCCTGCCCTCGTCCACACTGTACCTACAGCCTTCATGGTCTGCTGAAAAAACTGCAGAGATTTATGCAACTCTCTGCTGTTAGCACACCCTCCTTGCTGCAAAAGATCTCAGCTTGAGACCTTCATGCGTTAAAAGAAATTAAGGAAGTTGCAAAATCTGTTGGTACAATAATAACAGTGGGTGTTCTTACAGAAACCAGTATAAGCTGGTTGAGTGGCACATCTGGGATGGTTTTAAGAAGAAACTTGATTAATACCACAGATGACTGCTATTTAAAGCCATTCATTTTGATGCATAGTTTGGAGGAGGCTCAGTTTACCCCTAAGGAAAAAGCAGGAGTTAATACAGACAGTGAGAGTTTGTGCTGCACTGGATGGTATTGATCACTGGCAATATAGATTCGATATTTTAAAAGCCAGGAACTTTATTACAATACATATGAGGACATTTCAGTGAGGCAAAAAATGCAAGAAAAACAAGAGCAAATCCCTCTGCCCATTAGATCAGACATTTAAACTGAAGATCATGTGTGACAATCTTATTGGGAAAATAAATACATTTGCATGTTAGTCATTCAAAAATTCCTGTTGCCAACACTCTCTTTTAGGGATGTAAGCTTATGATCAGAGTTGAAGACTCTAGGATTGGAGGAACTTGGAAGAAACTTGTACTCTGTAAAGGAATGAGACACCAGTGTACTCATCCAAAGGAAGTGAAGTATGAAAAAATAGGTGGGATACTTACACAGGTATATATTCGAAGTTATTAGATATAGCTGTTGTTAACCAGGATTAGAAATTCCACAGACTATTTGTAATACATGAGAGGAAGAAGCTGGAAACCTTTTACTTCAAAGGGTTAAGCTTCACATGCATCCATGGGAAAGTGAAGAGTGTGTTAGCAAAAGTGTTTGCAGTCTACTGCTTATTAAGGACCAAGACCACATAGGCTCTACTATGGAAATTCAGCTCTGGTCTTTCCCAGTGAGCCTGATCTGAACATCTATGTTCAGAAATGGGTGGAGATGGGTGATGAATCCTTTGTTACCACACTGTAACCCTTCAGAAGCTGTACGACAGTGTTGATGTCTTTGTGGGATGCACAGAAATATTTCTCTTGATAAAAGAGAGACTAAGTTCGATGCAGCTTTTGAGATGAGCAGATTTTAGGCAACATTCAGTTCAGCATACGGACTAGTTGCGGCACCATATGGAAGGTGACGACATTATAGCAATCGATGTAATGGATCTGATTGTGGTCTGGCTTGCTCCAGTTCTAGGCAGATGCAACTCCTTCAGCTTTAATGGATTTACCACAGCTTCACATCAAATAAAGTGAAACGAGTTTTGGGTACAATACATCTACATTAAACAATGAAAGACTGGTGATTTGTGTGATATCTTTTTTAATTTATCTCTTTTTTTTTAACTAAAGTGCTAGCGTGTTGTGTGGAGAGGCATTTTTTAGTCTTGTTAACAGTTGGCATTCTGTTTGTTGAAAGCTGTGTGTGGGTTTCTGTGCAAGACAAAGGCATAGAACTGCTCTGGCTAGGAAGCTTTGTGCCAGCTCTTCACTGAGGAACTTCACAGCAGTTTTGGACATATTTTTCTACATTGGGAGTGGAGAGAAAAAAAATAGAGCACAGCAAAGGCAAACTTTCCAAACCTGGTAAATCTCACTGTACCCGTGCTGTGCAAACCTTGGCTGCTCTAAATTAAATGGAGCTGGAGGAAGCAAAAGCACAAGGACTAAAAGAGCAAAATCAAAGGAAAGAAGCAGTGCAGAATATGAGGAGGTAACAAGATAGAGTGAGAGCATTGAGCAGAAAGCAGGCTGTGATAGTAATGCTGCTCTTGGAAAAGAAGCACACAATGAGAAGTATCTTTTGCAAGTAAAAAAGACCTAGAGATTTGGGGCTGTGTTGCTTTTCCTCTCTGTCAGAACTAGCATCCTGACAATCCATTTTGCACCACTACTCATCAGTCTTCCCTGGGAATAGGTGTCCGGAGAAAAGGGGCAAATGTTCTTCTAAAGCAAGAGCTTGGTTTAGCGTGTATATTCAAACAGCTGCATAAATTGACATTACCCCTGGCAAGTGACCCTGCATTTGGAAGGACAAGGAGGAAAATGGGGAAAGGTTAACAGGATAGGGAAGATGGGAGGCAGTAGAGGTCAGGGCTGAAGAAAACAGCAAGAAATCAACTCCATGGCCCTCTTCCTCCTCTTTTAGTCTCCTGTTTGGTGGTGGCTGGAGCACATTTGATGTGTAGGTAACACTCAGGGCCCAGTAATTTGTATGACCTTGACATTCACACAAGTAGTTAGAGATGCTTTCAGTTGTTAGAGATGCTTTTGTCTTGTCAACATGGAAAACAGCCTGGTTAAGTCCAGGCCTGGGAGGCAGTTGAGATTAAGGAAACTGTTTTTGGAGTTTGTACGGGCCAATATAAATTTGAAAAGAACAGTATGCTATTGCTTTACTTTTTTTGGCCACAACTAAATAAAGAAAATATGTTGTAAATATAAGAGGTATCTACTTTCAGCATTGCAGTCTTAAAAAGACTGATGATCTGGATTACAATCAAAGTTTGGGATTTCATTTTCCTATAGGCTGCTTTGATGAAACATGAAGAAAAATTGGCTTTTAAAATGTTATCCTCTGTGCAGAAAGACACTGTTGATTGTTCCAGAAGATCTGTTGCTTTTGCAATGGCTATCTGGCTGTCAAGTAGAAGTCAATAGAAGAATGTGCTGCAACAGCATGGTGGAAGAACTGGAAAGGCATCCCACAGACTGACAGCATGTGATACCCACCTACCTCCTCTACAACTGTCCATGCCATGATACAGAGCAAGAGTAACCCCACTGAACTATGCTTATGTTAGACCAAGGCTTCAGCCACACACACAAGGAGTTAGAGGAGAGTCATGATGTAACCACAGACAGCTGAGCAAGATACACCATGAAAGCAGCTCCTTTACCACTCTGTCTCTTCTTTTCACATACAATCATTCTGCCCAAGCTCACAGAGGGAGAGTTGGCCCAGCCAGCAGAATGCATAATTTCTTTCACATTTATCTGTTGGACCATATGACTGTTAGAAAAAGCAGGCAAAGAGAAATTCATTTACAGTACTTGAAAATGGGAAAAGAATTGTTGATGTTCCCATGATTCTTGGGAAAGTGATGAGGTGGAAATGCAGCACAAGACACACCATGTGAGCGCATAAGCCATCCTTGCGCTCTTTTGAGTTGTCGCAACAGCTGTGCAATGCCAAGGGCCAGGGTATGCACTTCTGCAAAGCTGCAGAAGGGAAAATACAGCATTTGTTCTGCTTTTAACTCAGCTGATGTCATAATCAGCTCATATGACAAGAAAAGCTCTTCTCTTTTGCTGTTTGAATGTTTTAATCTGTTCCATACTTCTATCACTGATAACCTGCCTTTGAATGTTGGCACAATCTGCATTATACTTAACCCAGAGCAATCTTTATTAATGTAATTTTTTCTAATATGTCGAATGCTGCTAGGAAGCTACTCCTCAGTAAGGGCTAACTGTGTGGAGGGTTTCAGCTCTTGGAGCTCAGCTGGTTTTAATTACTCACACAGATAAGATTAGCCATTTATTTTGTTTGAACTGGAAAAGGTTGCTTTTCTATTTTTAACCCCTAAAGACAGCTGAGTAATTCAAATGAAAGTCCTCAGTCCAGAAATAACCTTTTTTTTTTCCTTTTTGCCCTATGAGGATCAAATTATTTCTCATGAGCCAAGGTTTAACCCATAGCTGTTCAGTTCAGTTTGGTTATATTCAGGCCAGGTTTTCATAGACTGGTAATAACCAGTTTCTCTGATACTTATCCAGTATGCCATTGAGCAACACGACTTGCAATTTCCTTTTGAGAGTCCTTTTGTAGCAATACTCACACAGAGAGGTACTCCTTAATGGGATTCCTCACTAAGTAAGATGCTACTCAACATGTATAAGGGTGGCAAGGTCTGGTCCAAAACAAACATGTATGATCAATTTTCCAAAAGTGCTCTGCATGTTGCCATTAGTGCCACAATGGGGAGAAACTGCTTGCTAAGCACTTGAAGAAATCTGGCCCTTGTTTGAATGTGAGTGTGAGCTTCAGCTATTTAGAAAATCTGGTGGCAATTGTGGGTGCTGAGTACTTAGGAAGCAGTGGTGGTCTTGAACCAGGGCTGCCATTACTGATTTACACCCTTGTCAGTCTTCAATTTTCAACAGAGTTACACCCTTCTGGAACTGGAGCAACGCAGTCATGCTACCATAGTTTATAAATTAATGCACATATTTAGTTTAGTTTAGTTTAGTTTAGTTTAGTTTAGTTTAGTTTAGTTTAGTTTAGTTTAGTTTAGTTTAGTTTAGCTTAGTTTAGTTTAGTATAGTTTAGTTTTTATAGGAAAATTCTTTTGAAATACTACCCTGTTGCCTGAATCCGTACTGCTCCTGACCGTCTGCCAGCTCCCAGATTAAATGTAAGTCATTACGGAATGTTTTCCTCGCATGGGAAAGACTGGAGTGGCCCAGTGTTAGTTTTGCCCTCCGACATTAATTCTAATTACCTCAAAATGCAAACATGTTTGAATTTCCAGCAGATGACATTATTTTTTCTTTGACATCAGACATCAAAGAAAGAAAAATAAACATGGGACAGTGACAGCATTAGGCCTCTAGTCATTTTTCAGAAGGTTTTTCATGTCCTGTTCCAGACTGGTTCTTCTTTAAGTCTTGTCTCGGATATTAGGGAGGGGAAAGGTTTACAGACTCCAAGACTGATGGCATCTTTTCCTTTCTCTGAGGCAGATGGGGAGAAGGAAAGAAACAGTCTGTTTTAGATCAGGGTTGGAGTCTTAGTTTTTAGAGGCACACACACGCCCCCAGTAGTTTGGTTATTTTCTTAAATATTTTTAGCTTTTCTTCCAAATATTCATGGGTGATACTGCTGCATTTAAAAATTACAATAATTCAAAGAAAACAGAAATTTGCAAATGTGGATGAGAACCTCAGAATTTTTCAGATGTTTAGTACTTTTGGGAGATCATTGTTCAGACAAGTGTCAAAGCAGCTGTTAGCTGATGTTGCCAGACATTCGCTCTACAGATCACTGACCTTTCAGGCCCTTCAAGTCCACAGGATTTATAAATGGACCAATCAAAGGATCTGCCTCTACATCTACACGTCAGGGTTTGGAACCCACATGGCTTTTATGAAGTCATGGCAATGGCAACTCCCAGGCAACTTTCACGGACCCTGACATAGGGCCATGATCCTCTCACCTGCACCCTTGCCTGCACGCAGAGCCTACCTCTGCCCGATTTTTGCCAGGCTCCTGGGCTGGCCCTAGGGCAGAGCATCTCTGCATCTGAAAAAATGAAATAAATGGAATATCCCTGCTCAATCTGACAGACATCATGGAGACATGTACAGGCTCCATGATTAGAGACCCTAACTGTGTTTTGGTGAGGTAGATTATAGAAAAATCCATGCAAGAAATCAAATTATGAGCAAAGAACAGCAGTATCTTCCCAGCACTATCTTTCCTGGGAGAAAAAGGTTATTGCAAGACATGGCAAAGATGCACTGTGTAGGCAAAGCTGTGCAGGGAAGCTTGAACAACATATCTGTGCTACTTGCTCCTCACTTTTTGAGCACTAAAGTTGACTCCCAAATTTTAAAAAAGGACCCAGCCTGCAGGAGCTGCTGCTGAGGCTTTGCAGTGCCCCAGTTCAGGATGCTTCTTTCTTTCCCCGATGGAAAAATAGCTCCTTCCACTGCAAGGGGCAAGTAGTAGTTTTTTACACAATGTACTCTCACCCCTCCATGCTTCCAGCCCCATCTCAATTTAAAAAGTGTAGAAACAAATTCATTTTCAGTCAATAAATAACAATAAATATATAAATAAGCCATGTGCTCTGCAGTTGTTGCCTGTAGTGTGAGCTCTAATGTTTTGAAGCATTTCTCATTGGGACCCACAAATGTTTCTAATAAAACTGACTGGCAAAATCTTGGGCTGGAGCCTCTGGGCTGCTTAGCTAGCTTCACACCCATCCTCCTGATCCATTTTCCCTTGATAAGTGCTCAGTGCAGGCAGTAGCTCCTCAGGGGCCCTGCAAGGGCTGCGGGCTGGAATGACTGGGCTGAAGTGCATTAGCCAACTCACCTCAGTCTCCCTAGAAAATGTTAATCATGCTGAGGCATCTAAGGACGGTGGCAAGAAGCACTAAAATAATTTTTGCTTTTCTTGTCTCTTCTTGAAGTTTGACAAGCATAACTTGAAGTCTGATGCTGTCAAACTGGGTTTTTTCTATTCTCCAATACCTGGGTACTACACCATGGCACTACTCCTCCTAGGAAGCATTATAAAAAGGAACGTGATAAAAAGAAAATATTTGATTGAGGTTACCTTTCCAAAACTGCCTGCAGAGTCTGAGAGACGTCTAGCAGGAGACATCTGAAGGGCTCATTTGAACACAGGAGTACTGAAAATCTGCCCTCCAGAAGTCAATGTTTCCATTTGAGTGCTCAAAAATGAATGTACTTAAAATCAAGCTTTGTACGGAAATTTGAACCAGCCCGAATACTAATACTGGCAACAGTTCTGCATGTTGGTAGAGCCTACCAGTCCTCATCAGGCAGAGTGCATTGTTTAAGGGCATGTTTTCAAAATTAGATAACCCAAATATTCTTACAAATGGCTTTGATTACTTTCCGTCTGTACAAGACGAGGTTTTTGTAAGAGAATGGACAACTGCCGGAGGAGAAATGGTGGTAGGGTATGTGAGTATCCTTTTTCACACACATCAGTGCATATTTGGTATATGAGGTGGAGTTTACACAGTTTTCCTTTCACTGTTCAGGAAGCCAGCTTTCAAAAATGTGACCTGTGATGTTTCTGTTTCTTTGATGTTTTCAAATGTGATCTAGTTATTGTAACATGTCTATTATATCCAATTCTCTGTTAAGGCCACCTCAAGGCTCTAGGGGAAATCAGACTTTATGTTGTCTGAGCAGTTTCACTCATTTCTAAATTAAAAGAGAGCTGTATCCTCTGTTAAAATGACATTCATCCTTCTTGCTTATGATGTGAGAAATCCTCTTGGTTGAGAAATGTGCAGTCCTTCTTTCCTACTTAACAGAGAGTCCATTAGCTGCTAGAAACATTGGACCAATGTTTCTAGGTGACTTGTTCTTATCTCCTCTGGATGCTGTGTGATGGACGATAGTCATAGTTACCTGCACACATTCAGAATCAGCCTGATCACCCAAAGTCATAAAATGAGACCAACTATTCTGGAGCAGGTTTACATCTTCAGCAAAATCTGAACCAACCAGGCACTTCTAGGACTCCACCAAGAGAACAAGCCTTACCCAAATCAGTTTGTGCTCAAGCTGTTGCTGTAAACCAGATAAATGTTTTGCAGGATGTAGGACAACTGGTGCAATACAGGCTTTGTCATGAATGATACTGGGCACCCCCAGTATTGGGAACATTGCATGAACAAAGACTGCTCAATAAGTCCTCTAGTCAAGCACTGGTTGAATTGCATCACTAGCAACAATGTAAGTGTATAAAGCTGTAAAAAATTATGTACATGTGTGATAAGTAGCAATGTGTCCATTAATATTGCCTGACTTGTTGGGAGATTTTTCTAGTGCAACTTCAGAAATGCTTAGGACAACAAGATATTCTCTGTGGGAGCCATCTACTTTCCATGTGGAAAATACTTGATGGGGTTTTGGGTAGGATTGGATATATTTTGCTGCTTTGAATTACTGTCTGGATGAGTCAAGCCATTTTGTTGTCCTGTCCAATCTCTCTGGTGTTGGTGAATAGTTATTTCTGCATGGATGGTGCATTAAAATTCCCATTAGCAGTCAGGTTCTCTTCAGCAGCAGATGTTAATCTTTTAATATAAAAATAAGCATTTAAAAACAATTCCCCTGTTATCAATACCTGCTTGGCAGTTTCATCCTTTGGGAAGCATATGTCTGGATAAGAGTCAGAGCTTGTTTTAGAAGAGATGGCCTGTTGCCGTACCCCCTTGTTGTTTCCTTTAAATCTGGCTGTAGTGCATCTTTAAGATTTGTGAAGGGCTTTTTTCTCTGTTTCATGCCTAGCAGTGGTGCCTTGTACATTCACTAAGAATGAGTCCAGAGATAAAGATAAGAAATTTAGGAAATGTAAATGTCCTTATCTCTACTGCTGGTGTGGGTAGAATGAGTACCCTGGAGAAAAAATAGTTTTGTATGAGGTAACAGCTGCTGTTGCTGTAGGTATTGAGTGAGGCTGTGTTGCAGTCATTAATCTTGTACTGCTCCGGTAGCCTTTCAGTAATGAGAAATAAGAGCAAGACCATCACTGTTTGAGGATTAGAAATGTAGACTGTACTATTCAGGAAGGGAGACTCAAACCTACTAATGTTAATAGTTGGGCATTTTTTCAGATGCAGCTTGGATTTCTGAGCTAACACTGCTTAACCAGGTTTCTTAAAGTAAAATGGTATCTAAGTGCTTTCAGTAATTGCTACGTGGACAGGAGGCAACTTTTACATGCAGGTTCATATTTACTGGTTGGCGGGCTGTACAAAAAGTATATCAGTCCTTGCTGAACCTACCAACAGCCAAAACCTCTTCACAACTCTGTGAACACCTGTTGAGAACTCCCATCACAAACTGATTCATTATCCATTATCACCATGCAGCTAATTCACCAAGGAATGATTGTAATGAAAAAATTATTTCAATTTAGATATTTAAAACCAGCATGTTTTGTATTTACTTGAAATTTTAAGAATTACTGGAAAGAAAAATATATTTTACAAACCCAAAAGTATAGGAGAAAAATGTGTAGTGTGCTTTCCTGAACTACTGGTGTTTGGATAGTAGTTGCTTGATCATCTCTGCTAGAGATTAACCTAACAATATGTCTGCAGGGACACCTACTGAAGTTCTTCATAGCACGTTCAAGATTAACTTTTTTAGAAATGCCACAAAAAAAAAAGAAAATAAAAAGGGCAATAAGCAGTCAGGATATTCTAGTGATTAACCAAGTTTTCTGATGGGAAAACGAATACTTTGCATAGCTAACAAGCGTCTTGTATGTGCAATGGTGATACACCTTGAGGATTGGAAAGGTTTTTCACTCTGAAGTCCTCAGGGGAAGCTAGTAAACAAAGGTTCTAGATACTGGACCATGTCACATGCTATGTGACATTAATAGGGCTCCAGTTGTCCTATGTAGCCTCCCGACAGTTCAACTTCAGAAGGTGCCTTTTGCATATACCTTTCTCAGCATATCTGTGAACTCCTCAGTGTACTGTGGTTGCATAGAAGACTGCATCAATGGACAAGAGAAGAGCTGCAGATGTCATTTATCTGGACTTCTGCAAAGCCTTTGACACTGCCCCCCAGAGTATCCTTCCCTCTATATTGGGGAGAGGCGATTTTGATGGATGGACTATATTATGGACAAAGGAATGTGGCTGGACAGTCACACCCACAGAGTAGTAGATTCTTCTGGATCGAGATCAGTAACAAGTGATGTTCCTCAGAGGAATACTGGGAACCAGTGTTGTTTATTAACTTAATGAATTACAAACAAAGGGATGGAGTGCACCCTCAGCAAGTTTGCAGATGACACGACACCAAGCTGAGTAGTACCATTGCTTGAAAGACAGATGCAATCCAGAGGAACCTGGATAAGCTTGGGTAGTGAGTCAAACTCAAATGGGAGCTTATCCTCCAAGTTCCTACTTCATGGCTAAGAGAAAAAACAGTGTGGTTAGCAGTTGTGGCAATTGCTTAACTTATTTTACACCTTTAAATTGGTATAGGAGTATAAATACAATTACCTTTGAATTGGTAATCTGGAGTGTAAAGGTGAGGCCAAAGTTTATGAAGCTGGATAAAAATAAGGCTTCTATAGCTAATGCTGTTAGTGGTATCTAATTTCTTTTGATTTCATATCCCTCTGAAAGCTGGAGTCTACTTTCATATTGTGGCACCAAAGCAGTCTAATTTTCAAATGTGATGAGGACTAAATAGCCTAATTGACACTGGAGCTGAGATGTCTCCATCAGACTATTTATGCAAGATATCAACAGAAAGCTTCCCTCAGTATCTGTAAAGTTTCTGTTTGTCATTCCAGAGCTTCCTGTAGCCTTTTTGCAACACATGTGTACTGCATGTATACCTCAATATGAAGCGTGTGTGAGGACTAATGCTCTAGTGCAGTCCAGCTCTCTCAGCTTGAAACAAAGCTAATTTTTCAGCATATCAAGAGAGAGACCAAAATAGAGACATACTGTCCTCTCAATTTTACTGGGTTCAGCCTTGAACTATGGGAAGAAACCCTTCTGCATGTAAACATAGGGACTGTGGCTGAGACTGAGAAGATGGAATGGAAGTATTTTTGAGATAATATAAAGGTACCAAGATGTAAGCAAGATGCACCGACTCCTTGGTTGTTGGGGAGGGGAGAGCATTTTACAGAGGAGGTATGTCATAATAAGAAGTTCAAGCAATTTGCTCTGATTCAACAGCTGGTTCTGTCAAACCAGATTAAACTGCCTTCAATACCATCCTGGACCAGATTTTTCAGAAGAATTCAGCAGCTTGGTAGCTAAGCCCTTTTGCAAAACATCTTCCACTTATTGTCACAATAGAAGCTGCTGGATGCTGACCACTTCAGAGAATCTGGACCAAATGCAAGATGCCAGGCAGTTGAAACTCTGGCACTGAACTCTACAGAGAATTCGATCCATTATGTGCTGCTCCACTTCAAAGTAGTTAGCAGTTTGTGACAACCGTACAGCCTCACAGCAAATGTCACTTTTTGTGCAAACATTTAACCAACATAAAGCGGCTTTTTAGCATGGCAGTAAATTTCACCCAAATCTCAATTTGCTTTGATTTTTTTTTTTTTTTTTAATTTTCACTGAATGGGAAAGAATTTCTGAGTTTGGGCTTTTCTGATGGAAATATTTACAAAATTTTTCAGGGTAGCTTGGGGTGCAAGAATGACATGGGAGTGTTTCCTCACCAACCTTGTTTACTGTTTTCTGATACAACAAAAAACATCATTAACACAAGTTTAAAAACAGAAAGAGAGATGAAACTTATTCTTCTGAGATTTTCTGTTGTTTTCTGCACAATCTTTTAATTTTGAAAGAAGAGAAAGGACACACACCTTGAAGGAAAAGAGGAAGACTGTTCAGCACAGACTAAGAGCTGAGTTTCAACTCCGTAATCTGGGTTCAAACCCATTTGCAGCCTTCAGTATAATCTTTCTTTGCATATTCTTTTTTTTTTAAAATCAAACCCAGGAATTACACAGCTGTTGAGATAAGAATAATTAAGAACAATGCATTTCCTTTTAAAGCATCTCAAAGGATAACCTCTAATAAGATGAATTAAGCATCTCATGCAGGCCACACACAAATGATTGCTCATATTTAGTAAAAAAATGTTTTGGGGTAAAGATAAGCTAATTTTGCTCAAGATCAGAGGGTGGTCTTTAAGTCTTGCATTTGTCAAAGAAACAAGCAGTTTTTTATCTACTTCCTATAATCTTCTACAGCTCAAGAGGAGTAATGTAGGGGGGGCGAAATTCAGGCAATGTATTTATGTTGGAGCACAAGCCTGAGCATTTGAACAGACCATAAAGTTAAAGAGACAATGGGCTGGATTGTGGAAACCTCACTTGCTATCCAAATTTTATATGTGCTGATGCCGTTGTTCCTGTAGGTATTCAGCCTCACAAATAAGTTCTGGGTGAGCTCTGATGTGCCACAAAGCTCATTTGGAAGCATAAGGCAATTGGAAATTGGTTTCTCATAACTTTCATATCTGTTGCTTTTTTAAATGCCCTTTTCTTCCATGGAAAAGTTTCCCTACTGATCAACATCATCAGTAGAAATGAGCTTGCAGGATGCAGGAGAATCTCTGTAGTCCTCTGTTTCCTCCCAAAATCTTCCATGATCTATACCCTCTGGATGCTTAGCATTGGATAAATAGTTCTGCTCTAGCGATATCCAGAAAGACACAATCAGGTCAGGCATTAGGACCCACACCTTGTATGTGGCCGCTAGAGCTCCAGGAGAGACTTACCTACAGTTTGCTCTCACTTGCACACTTGTGTGAATCCAGAAAAACACAGTGAGAATGATCCTTGGAAGCCTTTGTGCAGGATGTTAGAGAGCAGACCAAACTTGTGCTGGTTCTCTGCACTCACAAAATTGGCCTCATTTGAATAGTTCATGCGGGAAAGCCTAAATATTAAGAAAAGGCAAGACATAGAGCAAAACATGCCGCTGACAGGTTTTCCTCCTGCTCTTAATATGTTTCACCTGAAAAAAGAGAAGTACCAGCTGGAGTTATAAATTATTCCAGCTCCTAGTTGCCAAATGTTTCCACTCTCCCTTTTGTATCTGTTACAGATGCATCATCCACATATGAATGTTTCCTGGAATTTGGTTCCAGAGATTCAAGCTTGTGAAGTTTTGGGGCCAGACTCACTCAAATAGAACTCCCAGGGAGCAGAAATTGCCTTTCTGTTTAAATCAAATGGCTTATCAGAGAATGTTAAATGACTTTTTTACAGCTAAAAGTCAAAAGATCTAACCAGTCTTTTCCTTGCTCTTTGCTGCATAGCTTTCAATTAAAAAAAAAAAAAAAAGCAAGAAAAACACAGCAAAACAAACAGAAAAACCTCACAACACAAAACAAAAAAGAAAACAACCTACAAACAAAACCCCCCAAACCTAAGAAAATAAAAACAACAAAAAAAGCCCCAGACTCTTTCCAGTCCCCCTTGTCCTCTAGACATCCAAGTCTGTTCCTGTCACCACCCTTCTAATCACTAGAAAGATCCCTCTTGGCTAGAGAGATCAATGAAGGATTATTTTACACACACACTAATATTTTGCCTGCTTAAGTGGAATCCAAAAGAGTAACAGAGCAATCCATTAGCCAATGAAAGAGTGTTCAATCAAGCAGTGCTCTCCATTTCTCCGGCATTTTTCACCTGAAGCAATTAAGCATTCATTGATTACAAGCATTAGCTAGGTCTAATCATATGCCTGCAAGTGAGGCATTCGGAGAA
Source organism: Thryothorus ludovicianus (assembly GCA_013397245.1). NCBI lineage: Eukaryota > Metazoa > Chordata > Aves > Passeriformes > Certhiidae > Thryothorus > Thryothorus ludovicianus. The sequence continues at coordinate 157,968 of VZTB01005682.1, read as the reverse complement.
CATGAAAATGAGTGTTGTGTTTTAAAATGGATTTTGGTGGTGAAGAAGGACATAGCCATCTTATGGGATTCCCAGAAGGCCTTCATATTCATAAAGACGTGATACTGATCATCTCCCAAAAATCAGGCCCTGCTGGTCTATGCCAGGCAGGGCTGTCAAATATTGAAACCTCTGAATTTCTTTCTAGCTGAACTTCAGCCACTACTCTGTATTACTCCATTAAAATGAAATAGAGCACAAAGGGGGAGAAGAGGCAAGAGAGCCGGAGGCCTGGCAGCACTGTGATCAGTGGCAGAGCCATCCCAGCCAAGGACAACACACTGAACAGAGAACTGCCATGGATAAGAGTAACTCACAGCAGTTGCAGAGTTTGCCAAACTCCCTAGGACTACCTGGTGTGATTATGCTGTCCTTTTTAATCCAAGGGTTGCTTTTCTCTTTTTTTTTTTTGGCAATTCAATTTACACATATGCCACACAGTGTTTTTAGCTAAAGGTGAAGACACTCAGTTTGCACCTGAGGCTGAATAACAACTTACAAATGCTCTGTTAGCAGCTCTATACCTGTCTACTCTTTCTCTTTCTACTCAGTCGGTACTTGGTACATTCATAGCATAGCTATAAGACAATATCTAAACACTTATACAGGCTTTTCTCTCCCAAGCCTCCTCCTGCCTTTCATAAATTCAACCTTCTTATTTTACACACTTGTTTAATCTCACCCAGCTCTTTCTGTCTCTCCCTCAGAAGGACGCAAAAAATAAAAATTGGCAATGCCTTCATTTTGCAATGTTGCAAAATTGGGTGGGTTCATAGGAAAATATCAAAACAACAAAGAGGAAACCCAATCTTTTCTTCCAGCTCCCGTGGCTTGATTCCAAGGCCAAGAAAACAAAAGACTGCAAGGCTTCATTCACAAGGAGTAACATGGACACCAGGCTGCATGGTGGCCAGGCTGCCAAATTGTTCCTTAGGAACAGCATAAATCATGAATGAAGCCTGGATCCTCCTCATGGTATGCACACACTCAGCTTTTCATGCATCCCATACTCTTTTTCTTAAAGTTAATCAAATGCAAGGATGTGGGGAGACTGAATGCAACAGCATAAATAAAATCAATTGGCATGTAAAACCCAGAGCATCATGATACAGACCACTTTCCCATCCCCATATAGCCTTCCTCTATGCATGGGGCATAGTAGATGCTCAGACTTCTATTTGCTTGTAGGCTGCTGTTGACATTGAATGTGGTTTGCACCCAGCAAAATGCCTGACTTCTCATGCATGGTGCAGCTGCAATCCTTGCACACACATAGGAGGGATGCTCATAGCCCTCATGTCTTCTGTCCCTGCATGTTCAGAAGGGCTTAAGTAAAGAACATTGCTTTGACTTTGACTTTTCTCTTGACAGAAGAAATAAGGAGGAAGGTCAGGGGTGTAGTATCACTGTAAACCAGAACATATGGCCCACTACTGATGAAAAGGCAGTCGCTCAGTGGGGGTGATAATGATTACGATGGGATAAATTGCAATTACAATACCAGAAACAAAGCCTTTCAGCAGAGAAGATGCTGCATTAGCTTCAGCATTAAAGCAGTTGCTGTATATGACAGTAATTTAAGAGGGAAATCTGGGCACCAAACGGTACAGCAAAGGATCCTTCCAAAGCCTGCAATCTGGGATGACGTGCAAATAGCAGAACACAGATGCAGATCTCCTTGTAATACTGCAAGGAGATCCAAACCAGAACAGGTCTAGGCAAACTACTGACCTCCTACTCCTGGAGGTGGTCTCCCATGGACTCGAGGGTAGGGCGATGGGCAAAGCCAGCCATGGAAGAACTTTCTAGTGCTGTTGCTATTGCTCAATGAATGGTTTGGAAAATGCCTGCTGTTTTTTAGCATGGTGTCATGGGTTGCAATGCAAAATATAATCAGGGGTGTGTTATTCTATTACCATCCCTAGGAACTGGGATGGGGGGTAGTGATGTGATCTTCTGTTGATAAGCCGGCTGATAAGAAACCATCAAGAGCAGTTTCCTTATCTCTTCCATGGCCCATCCTCCCTCCAGGGATAGGTCTTCTGCTAATGGGCCATTAAGTTCGCTGATAAACTTCCATCATCCCATTGGGAAATGCTCCAGCCAAGGGGGGGGGAGCCAAGCCTCTCTACCTGGATAAAAAAACCTGAGACTTGGAACACCAAGTCAGTCTTTTCCACTGGACTCCCAGAGGAAGAATAGGCCCATCTATCACCACTGGACCTTCAGCGGAGGGCTGCACCTTTTCTCCAGGATCACTGCTTCAACAGAGCCACAACTGCTACTCCAGGAGGACTGTAGCCACCATTGCAAGTAGACTGCTACCAACACCCTGACCAACAGTGTCAGGTTATATTCTGACTCTGTCAGTGATTTCTTTTTCTTATTGCATGTATTTTGTTTCCTTTTTGTTTTATTTTCCCTTTTTCTAATAAATTATATTTCTGACTTGGGGTGTCTCACTGGTTTTGCTTCTCAAACCAGAACACATGGCAAGTAGGGTGGCAGCATCTGAATCTATGCTTTCTTCTGTCAGTGTTTAATGACTCCAGAGGCCTCAGTGGAGTTGCCTCCATGTAAAACTGGCACATCAACAAACCAAATCAGGCCTCAACATCTGTAAAACTGGGTAAGTTCACAAGGATTTAATTCCCTCTTAAGTATGTAGAAATCACATGGGATGACACTGCCTAATTCCCTGCATTTTTGCATAGCACAGTACCGTCACTATTCGCTGGGAAAGAATTTCATATTCGCGTTTTTTCAAATGTGGTAATACTGACATTGCTCATCTTCTCCTAATACTCAATAGCCATAATTTTTGTCTCTGTCTCTGGAGGAAAAGGCATAGATTTTCCCTATTGCATCATACTGCCTATGAGGGTCCTTGTCCTGATTTGATCACCTCTGCAGTGAAGTGGAGAGTAAGCATATCTAACCGTGCATGCTTAAAAATCACAAATAGAAGCAAACACGGGTTTTTAAATATGCCACTTTTAAAGCTGTAGAACAAGTTGAAGTTCTGCCTGCAGATATCTGGTAAGTGCCAACAACTAGTACAGGCATTGGAGAGCAAGTCAACATCATGTAATGCTTGTGTCAGTTGCTGACTCCAAATCTGGGAGTCCTACAGAGCCATTGGAGACCAGCCCTTCTTGTCTCAGGTGCAGTACTAATAACGTTTCAAGAGTCACACTAATCTTTTCCCATGGATTAGTGAGCAGGTAAACTCAGTTGCCTACAAAATGCACCACTAAGAGAGGTAGATCTTGTTCTAACAGGACAAGTAGGGTTTTCTCCTTGGAGAGACATAAGCTTTTTGTGTTTTACTTAGAGGATTGTGTGTCCAGGCAGCCTCAGGAAAGGGGGTTATGTCCAGGAAAAGTAATAGATTTTGCTCTTTATTTAGATGAGACTATAGCTCAAGTGCAAGAATACAATCCCAGTTTAAATGCCCTTGTCATTTAAATGCCCTTCTGAGTGCCAGTAGAGGGCGTGCCCCAGTCTTTGAAGCCTGAGGTCCTGCCGGGTACCCTAAAAGTGCCCATGCTAAGAAAGCTAGATCTGTGCATGTGGTACAATCAGACCATTTTAGAGCAGGTACATCTGTGATTTAAAGACCTGACCGTGCATTGTTGGTTTCTGTCAGCGCAAGGAAAAGCCTTAAAGGACACCATCTGACAGTTATCAGTGAAGGGGAGACATTCCTACTCCTTCTGAAAGAGCTGTCTCACTAGAAAGAGACATGAAGTTGCTCAGATGTTACCCATCCACTTACATTCCAGCTTGGCCCATCCTCACTCAAGAAAGACAGTCTTAGGATTTAACCCAAAGGAGAACTTTCTTCTCAATATAGACACCCTGCACAGTGATCTGTCACAGCAGGCAGTGACAGACTCATTGGCTTGTTTGGAGCCCTGGTGAGGGAACATAGTGGAGGTGCATCATCAGCAGGACTGCTGTGTGATGCTATCAGCCCAGTTGTTTAAAGGCTACGTTGTAGCTACAGCACCACAATCTGTCCAAATATATTTTGTGTAAAAAAATCACACCTCTAGGCCTGTGCTTACCAGAGCATGCTGGGGCCATGTTTCATTTCACCCATGAGTAAAGGGCTGTGCTGATCTGGAGCAGGGTCATTCCCAACTATCAGGAGCAGGATGGAAAGTTGGCTGTGGTTTTTTGCTCTGGGTCCAGCTCCCAGAGGCTGTGAAGATCCTGTACCATTAAACAAAGCTAAGCTCATGAGCAATACTTGTGTAGCTATTGTCTTTGCTGCTGTTTTGTTGTTAATACCTTGGCTGCTGCTAGTATGTCTGGTGTTTTTAGCATTTGAATCAAGAAAACAACATTAACTGAACAACCTCAAAACAGCAGATATTGCCAGGTTGAGAAACCCTCTGATGCTGGGAAACAAAGTGAATGTCTCTCCCCACTTCAAGTGTGTGACCTGTGTTCGCTTACAACCATGGAAACCCACACAGTTCTGTGACTGAGTGATGAGCATGGTAAGAACAAAAGTTAATTGCAGGTGCTTGGGTTTAATTATATTGTTTTGTAAACCACACCTGTCAGAGGTGAGAGTGAAAGCACTGGACAAACAGGCTACTTGAAAATAAAAAAAAAAAAAATAGCAGCTACAATAGAAGAAAACCAGTTGGTTATATTGGGCATTTTTTTTTTAATTGCTCTGAACTATTCACAATATCACTGGTATCCTGTGACATCAGGCTTCTGAACATTGCTTGATTGCCATAAACTATGGTGTATCCTAGTTTCCATTCCTGACTACACCCAAGCCACAGTTTGTCTGAGAAGCTGTATCTGTAGAAGACATGTACTGGCTGGCAGTTGAATGACTGATAGATGGGAGTAACACAGAAGCACCTGGTACTCAGTGTTGGCATGGATTAATCCATGTGATTTTTTTTTTCACTGTATTTCCAGAGAAATGATGGTAAAACAACTAATGAGTCAAAGGGCGGAAATGAGAGCAGAGGCTAACTGTGTGAAAGACAGAACTCTGTGGACTGCTCTGCCTATGCCAAGAACTGTGGAGTTTCTGTCAGCTTGGTTGGGAAAGTCGAGCAGTCAGTGTTAACTACTGCCTTGACTGCGTGTCCATAAGCACTACTGCCCTCTTTTGGGTGAAATTAGACCTGTGCGGCTGTTTCATCCTCCGGCACACGCCGCTACATCTCCCGGATGCAAGGAAGAGGGACAGCTCCTGCGGCAATGCTGACAGCGGTGCTCCCATGAGTAGTGCTGAGCAGCAGGATTCCTATGTGCAAAGGCTCTGCTCAGCAAGGATGCTGTCCGAGAGCAGCGTGGCCACGGCATTGCAGGTGCAGTCCATCAGCCTGTTACCATGCTCCTATCCAGCTCCTCAGACAGGCTCCAGTTCCTTGGGTGAATCATGATATTCAAGCTGCAGTTTCTTCAGGTGCTTCTCCCCACCTCTGGCACTGTTCCGCTCCATCATCTGCTGTGCAACAGGAAAAGAAGAATGGCTGAGCAGATTTGGCTCCAGCCTTGCTGCAGGCAGGTGATTATGTCAGGTGTTGCATGCCAGAGCCACGTTCTGCTGAGAATGTTATGTCTGTGACCTTCACTGTGGAGTGTCACAACCTGGTCTTTTAGGGCAAGGTGCACCTTGAACCGAGCTCCCCCCTCCTTTGTCCAAGTGTTGTGCTGGTGAATCTCTCATTAAGCTGCAAGGGCTGTTGTTAGCAGAGGCATAGACTCAGGATATGGGTCAACCTAACGGTTCAACACATTTGGTGACCTATGTCCAGCAACAGTCAGATCTCATGTCACTGCTATTTGTCTCAAGCAGGAGAACACATCTCTCTGAGAGCCCACTCATGCCCCCAGACACATCTGATTACACTAAATTCAGTTTCCTCAGCTACGACCATTCCCAGTCACAATCTGACAAAGTCCTTATAGTGACCTAGACATAAAATTTGAGTTGATGAGTGATGCTTTTTATAAGACCAACTGTTTCATTATGAAACTTTTGAGGTTGGAAAAAAAAATCTCAAACAAATAAGAACATATCCCTATTAAAAGATTGTTGGAGCATTTTTATGTATCCTCCTTGTAGCAATTGTGGCTACATGTAAAAAGCAAGCATGCCTTCTGATCATGAGAGAGTGGCTAAAAACATGAGTCACACAGTCGAACCTTGTGACTTGGTAGAAATGGGGAGGTCTCCTTAAAGGCAATTTGTGGAAGAATTGGAGAGAAATGCAATTTTTCAAGGTCAGCCAAAGGCTAATGAGAACTCTTTCATAGTGCGATTGTATTGCCTGAATTTCTGTATTTCAAAGCCAGTCTAACTACTTTATTGCTGAAGCACTGTAACTGAAGAGGCTGTAATAATATTGACAACTAATCCTGCCAGAATCTGAGATGGTATTCAGCATAATATGAAAGATTTTCTCTTTGCCTGGACAAGTACAGAACAAAGAGTTAAACAAATATGTGGTTCCCCAGAGTACCACTTATCTTTCTTCCTGAAGGACATGTGTACAGATGCTTTGTTAGTTGGGTTGTCAACAGCTGGGACTTGTGGCCAGATTCACATATTCTCCACCTTTTGCTTGTGAGCTGCAGGAGAGTCATCTCCAGAGGGATAGTTTTTCATAACTTAATTAGATTGGCGCCATTTGTGCAACTACAGTTTCAAGTTGGCTCAGCTTTACTTCTGCTCCAGCTCTCCAGTTCAGGGGATCTCCAGTTCAGTTCAGTAGCACTGAAATTGGTTCTGAACTAAACATTTGGCAACTACCTTGGGTCAAGGAGGCAATTTGTGTTACTACAGTTGCTAAATTAGAAATAAATAAATAATCAATGTGGCCCTTAATAACAGACTAAGATTGAAAGACAAAATGTTTTTGCCGCCCTCCACTGTGAATGTACTTAGGAATATGTTGTATTTTTTTTCTCATGAATGAACAACTCTAGTCTAGTAAATCACTTTAGTTGAAGAGCAATCTCCAAGTGCATTCTCTTAGCATGGTTTTGCACTATGCTTAATTTAGTGTAGCTTTAATTGGTTGAGAATCTGGATGGGCTAACCAAAAATTAGCCAGAGTTCCCACTGGAGTTTCAATAACTTAACTTCATCAGTTTTGAAATGGATAGAAGTGAAATCACTGAGAGTTTTAGCATGGAAACAAAGCTGACTAGCTTCATACTACTAAACTGCGACTCAAAAAGAGATTTGCAAGCAGTGAGTGTAGACTGGAGGAAAAGTAAGTGCGAGCCACCTTTCTAAGCACCCCATGCAAAATGAGCATGTCCTGCCAGCGATGTGCACTGTTCATTAGGGACAATCTACAAGTGTATCTGAGCTCACTTCCGTGCACTGTGAGCCACAGAAACTCACTTCTCCCCACAAGCTCTTCAGTGTGGCTCATGCCGCATGTGGCTCCGCTGTGGTTTTAAGGTTTTACCTGGGCAGCCCTTTAGCTGCAAAGCTGTGCAATTGTGACTTATTTACCAGATTCAGTGATGGATGACAGCCCATCCCCTAGCATGCAATTTTGAAGACATCAGCTGATAAATGGCACTTTAGCATGTGACAGATATAATAAATAAGAAGGCATCTGGAAAATCCACTGTAAAGAAAGAAATATAGATGTTTGCAGGGATGGAGAAAAATGACCAGTACTCATGGAGGGCAAATAAGAGGAAAACAAAATGTCTTCATGTCCTTCCTAAAAGCAAAGCAAAACATAGACAAATCCATGGTCCAGATTTTCTCACAGAATCATAACATTTTTGGGGCTTGGAAGGGACCTCTGGAGATCATCTAGTCCAAACTCCCTGCCAAGAAGGGGTTATATTACTTGAATATAAAAAAATGCAATTAGGACTGGTTCTGTCTAACTCAAGATTTTTGTTGCTGAAGTTCTTCCTGCCTCAGTGCTTGCAAGAATGAGTTTGCCTGTTTACTGAAGGTACTGATTATTTTATGACTTTTCACTTTCTCTTTGATATGGACCATTTGTGAACTGGAAGTAACCTGTAAAAGCCAGTTAGTTGCTACTCTGCAATACTGAGCAAATACTTCAGAGATAGAGTCAAGTCAGGGGAGGGAGGGCCTGTGACCTGTTTGGGGCAAGTGTTTTATTCAGGGTCTGAATTTTATAGGTAATTTGCTGGATTTTCAGAAATGACCATGTGTATCATTATCACCAATGGTCTTTAAGAAGAGCTTGTTGCAATGATTTCACTGTAGAGGACTTTCCTCAAAAGTAGAAAGTCTGATGCTACCCAATTGCTTACCTGGTATACCCCTGGTCTCCCTAGGACACTTTAATAATCAGGGGGCAGGAAGGGGGGCAGGGGTAAGGCAATTTCAGAATCCATTTGAAAGCAGATGCTGAATTTTGGCATGCTGGATCATCCCTTTTAGCAAGAAGTTTATCTTTCTTCATGGACCAGGGAGAGGCTAGAGAGACTGGCTGAGTGACTTGGCTGACTGCAGCTGTGGTGTGAAATCTTTCCTTGCTGAAGCCAGTGAAAACATCAAGAAACAGAGCCATCCACAATTTCATTTAGTAATTCATTTGCCCTTATTCTTAACAATTGGTGCCAGCACTCTCATTTGATCAGGTTTGAGTTCTCCTTCTTGAACTGCCATGATGGCTTTCTCTGCTTGATGGAGAAAGATTCAGTGGGAACTGTTTCTCTCCTTCATGGAGAAATTGAGATGCCTCTAAATCTTCTTTGTGATTGCATGAATAAATCCCCCTCCCGAAGAGTCTCACTTAGATGAAATTTCACCATTTATTGTGTGAGTTTTGGCAGGTTTTTAATGCTCTTTTAGCAGTCAACTTCTGCTCCATTCCACCTCCCACTCCAAGTCCAGAGGAGAGGCATATTGACCTTTCCACTTACCTGCAACCCATCCAGGTATTATGTGGTGTTTCTGGAGCAGAGCACTCTGCAGGAAGCCTCTTGAGACCCCTGTGGCACAGCTCTCAGGCAGAAGAAGATTCTGCTGAATTTTGATAGTTGTTTAGTTATTAATGGACTGGTAGATAATTTCCCTTTGCATATAAAATAATTTCCTTGCCACTCATTTCCAATACTGAAGTAATAAGAAACTATTTCAGCTTTTCCTGCATCAACTTTGCCAGGATTACTTTTGTTCTTGACATATTTTTAAACTTTTTGTTCTACCTAAATGTAGAAGGCCTGATTATTGAAGTACCATTTCCATCAAAGCCCACAGCTCCTCTTACTGCATTTCTGAGTTTCATAATGTCACCAATGTTCTTTACTTTTTCCTCCTTTTTTTGTCACTGAAACAGTTAGTAGTTCCTAGTTGCCGATGAATACGAATGAGTTTTAACTTAAGTGCTATTGTGGAGGGAGGCAGATTTATTATTTATCTTTTATTTTTATTATGCCTGCACAATTTTCATTCATATTTTTTTTCTATTTAGATTTTTCATCCTAACTAATTTTGAATGCAGTTTACAGGAACTTTGGGAGACCTTTTTGATACAATGGTTAGGTATATTAATCACTACTTGCAAATTTTTCTTTGCCACAGAGACTGTAATAACGTCACTATTAATGGTCCTGACACAACCAGCGACTTCCAGCCTAAATGAGGTCCATAGTAAATTCATGTAATAGACTGTGTGTAGTTGCCATGTAAGTATTATCTGCTAGTTTTAGAAACTCTACACTGTTTCTCAGTGGTATCAATGGAACCTCAAAAATATTTCAAACTCAAATCACCTGTAACAACCAATTTTTTTTTTCTTTCTTGTGTTAAAAAAATGATGGCTGAAGGAGTAAATCAACCTTTCCTTTTCCTTGGCCAAGTGAGAGCTCTCTTTATTTCCTCTTGGGTTTTCTCTATGCAGTCATTCAAGTTCAAGATTTTTTTTGTCTGAGTCCCTAGGGGTGGTGGCATCCAGAACATATTCATCTTCTTGTTTTTTCCATTCCTGATGTGATTTCAACATCCTGATGTTGGAGGTTTTTCAGACAGCCTAACGTCATTTTTTATCTCATTTCTCCTTACTAGCTAAACCAACTTTCAGATTTTATATGTAGACATTTGGAAGAAACTATTTATTCTTTGAGTTATTATCAGATCAGCTTGATTCATTGGTTTTTGTCATGCCCAATTTGCGATTCATACAATGAAATTAATACAGCTGAGAATAAGAATTTGTCTTGAATTTATCTTTTAACAAATATTTGTACTCAAATAAAACCATGACTTAAATACAGAAGGTTTTACGTAAAAAAACAAATACATGTTTTGTTTAAGAATAGCATAATCAAGTATTTTACTGATTTTTAGAACTACATGGGCATTTCTCTCATTATTTGTACTTTAAAGTCACAACAGAAATTTCTGTTGTTCTTTTCTTTTACTAGTTAGCAGTTCCCTGCAGTTGTTTCCATGCAAACAATGCTCAATGTGAATAGGAAAACCCCACTTAAAAACTGTCTAGAAAAGCAAATAAGAAACAGTATGTTTCCTGTGGAAGCTATGTCTGTGAAAGCTTCACCAGCCATCTCTCAAAATTGTATGTCTCTAGTGAGAGCTGATTTTTTTCATAAGCAATGTGTTTTGTGTCTGTTTTATTCACTCAGACTTGTGTCTTGCAAAAAACCTGATTTTCTGAAGGCATTAACCATCTACCATCTTGTCTTGGGTTTGTCTTGTTTTAAAGTGTTTCAAGTTGATTCCATAGAACTGAAGGAACCAATAAGTTATAATTGTTCTGTTGTTTTTAATCAGGCTCTCATTAGAAGCATGAGAATGTTTTTGTTTTCCATTCTTTTTAAAATCAAGACAGATATCAAAATCTGGAAGTCCTTTGCCAAAATAGGGCATCCCTCTTCATGCAATTCTCTGGTTACTTCATCATGAGTGCCCAAGATGGAGCTATGAAAAGAAGACAAAAGTACAAATGGTACAAAATGAATTATTCTTCTCATTGTTTTTGTGGTGCTCTAACGACTGGAAAGTAAAGCCTATAGGTAGCAGATTTATAGTGATTTCCCTTAAACCTGACTTTGGCCTCCTTTACCATAGTACCTGGCGAGGGCCTGAGCACCTGGGCTCTTGAATGAATCATCCACTCTGGCTTCAGAAGTAAACCTTCCCAGTGAAATAGCAACAATATCCAGACTAGCCATCACTTTCTATTTTTTTCAGCCTCAGCTGTTATATTTCATATGTTTTTGTAGTTGTAGCTGGGCCAGGATTTCTCTAGCTTTGACAGGAGGGCTAAATGGGAGCAGGGAATTTTATGTGCCTCTTCCCACAGCATTCCAGTGACCATACAGGAAGTCATTGGTCAGTGGAATTTAGGAAATACGCACAAGAAAGGTACATGTGTGCATCCTGGTGGCCTCTGCAGAATGTGCTGTGATGACACCAGCCTCTGATTCAGTAAATGGAAGGATAAGAGCCTAGGTGGTGAGCCGTACACGCCATGGCTGGGTTACACCTCTGTGGCAGAATCAATGTGGTGTGGGCTGTTTAAAGCCTACCCTGTAAGGCTGTGTGTTTCCTACTAACACTATGGTTTAGATGTGGTCATAAGAAAGTGATTTTCCTGGGAAATTGCTTAATGTTCTTTCACAGAGGGCAAATTCCCTGGCCTGGTGGTTCATCCTACAGGAACAGAATCTGTCCTCTTGTAGATCACTTAGTATTGTTTGATTGTCCTGATCTGTATGGCTCCTCTTTGCCATTGCCCAGGAGAAGAGCTGAAAGGCCATGTCATCTCTTCAGACATCTGATGTTCAGGCAACACAGCACTGGGATGATGAAGGAGCTGGTGTGCCTGCACACTGACCTACAGCTGTTAGCAGTAATGGTTTTGGAGAAATGCAAATGGTATTTCTGAACCAAATGTCATTAAACTCATTCCTAGATAAGTTTACTGACCTTACTGGAATTGCATGGAAAGAATACTTATCCTGTTGTCAGATATACTGTGGACATAGAGAGCATTTAAAAAAAAAAGTATTTGTCCAATAAATGTATGTAATTTCTCTGTAATTCGTTTAGAGCATTAGAATTGCTACAGAGAGGTCTTCCAGACCTCTACCTTCCTACATTGTACCAGGAGCTGTTCTACTGTAAAGGAAACCTCATTTAAGCAGTTTGTGTACATTAGCATGGAAGGCGACAGTTTGATTTTTCATCTTTCCTGTGCCTCAGTTTCTTTACACATTACATGGCTTGGGGTAGGATTCAGCGGTGGTGGGGTGGACAGGAAAACGGTTGATATCAGTTCAGTGGCTCTGTTGTTGCATGATTTGGAGCATAAATTAATGAAGTAAATCTGTTCTTCTTCTCTCTCTCTTTCTTATTTGTGATTTTCTATGTACAAAGAAAATGGAGAGGGGGAGGTAGTGAGAGGTTATCACTCAATGATGAGATAGGCTATGGAGAAAAAGATGCTACTCCTTCAGCAATCCCAAATGTGCTTCCAAATCTCAGAAGAGCTGAATATTTCAGCTAAAAGAGTCAGTCATTAAACAATCTTCTCCCTGGACACCCAAATAGTTGTAATGATTGTACAGCATTAACAGCCCACTGAGCTGGATGGCAGCAGCCTGTGCAGAGCTAGTGTTTCAGTCTGTCCACCTGCAGGTCAGTAAATAATGGCAAGGATAGTTTACAGTTACAGAGGGATCAGAATTGCTGGCTGAATGGTCACAATCCAAGGAAATGTGTTTTAATTTAGCTGAATGAAAAGTAATACATCTGGGAAAAAATGAGTTCAGGCTGTACCTCCAGGACTGGAGACTTTGCCTTGGAAAATAGGATTATGGGGTCATTGTGGTAACTGCCTCCACAATAGCTGCTGGTTCAAAGGGGCTAAGAGCTCAGCTGACCATGGGAACCTAGAAGCATATAATAGGACTTGGCGGAAGCATCAGCAGGAGCATCCCTGGGTTGCAGCGTCAAGTGGTGGTCTCACTGTGTCTATACCTCAGTGAGAAAGAGAAGACACTGTGGGGGGACTGCTGATATGGTGGCTGGCAATTCCTGCATGGTCACTGGAATGCTGTGGGAAGAGGCTGGGGATATAAAAGCCTTTATATGGGTTTAAGTGTGCCATCCAGTCAACTTTTCCATGACAATGTTTGTTATATCTTTGTAATGGGGGATCACAGCAGTGTAGTGAGAGGCCATTGAAGTGACTCTAATTCAGCTTTGACATGAAACCCTCCTTCCTAATGGTAGGTAATGCTGGACAGGCAGGAGATACTAGGATCACCTCAGGAGGATGCCTTTGTAAATGGTAAAATAATCTGTAAGGGAGGTTGCCTTTGCAGACATGTCTGAGTCCACCGCAGGACAGAAACTCAGAAACTCTCCGGTATGAGTACATAAAATTTGATTGGAATTATCATCTCTCAGTTCTTACTCCAGTTCCTTTCTCTCAGAGTGGTGAAAAAAAAATAAATCTACATTTCCCTCCATTTGCCAATTGATGCAGCTCTGCACTGAGACACAGTGATGGTGCCCACCTTTCAACTTTAAGTGTTTAGGCCACAGGTGGTGTGTTGTCAGATATCTCTGGAAACACAGGACACAGATGGGGCAAATCCTTTGGAGCTGCAAGATTACACAGTACATCTCTCTCCCTTTGGGATCTGCCTATGGTCCCACCTGTGGCTGCCACACCTGTGAGGATTTGCTGAGCATTGCCCTGCCTCAGAATAACCTGACAAAATCACGTAGTAACATTGCATGAACCAGTTGCCCCTTTGGTCTTTTCTAATCTTTATATGTGGCACCAAGTAGCTTTGCTTTTAGAGCACTGTGGTGTCTTGGTTTGTCTGAAGCCTTCAGACTCAGTGCTGATGCTACTGACTGCCCTGAGCACCACCAGAGCTCTTGCCAGTTGCTCACAACAGGCTCAATTTGAACTGTGAGAGCTGGGGGTTAAAACATGATTTTGTAGAAGCATCAGGTTATATCAAATGGCAGGTTCAAATATGCAGTTTCCTCTGCAAATAAAGGTCATAAAATCTTAAAATACATGGAGAGAGATTAAGGCCACATAGGGACAGGGTCCTGTATTATTATCATTATCTTCATTATTGTCATCATCACCATTATTATTATTGACCTTATCTCTCTGCTGTCTCATTTGTTGCTTCTGGGAGGCAAGGCAGCAGTTGGCTTTCCCAGCCTTCCTTAATTGCTTTCTTTCTGTCAAAGACTACAGAAAGCACATGCTAAAGAAGAATTTAATTCTTTGCACTTTGCTTCATCCCACCAGAACCACAGACTGGCCTCACATACAGAATTTGCACTGCAACTTGTATTTGAACTTCTCCAGCTTGACCTTGGGTTTTGGATTTGCACTTTAGTAAGAGGAAGACCAGTTGAGATGAAGGGGTCTGACTCTTGCTTCAGATCTTCCCAAACCATGGGAGTGTGCCTCTTGCACAGCTCTGATCTGAGCCCATCTCTAAATATAACCATAATGCAATAAAAAGCACAAAAAAATCCCCCAAAAAACCCCAAAAATATGTTCAACAGTGGTTATTACCACAGTTACATCACAGCAGAAACAGGTGCAAGGAAACAAGCCTCCCAAAAGTTTCTATTCAGGAGGGAGATGACTGAAAAAAGCAGAAGGAAAAGAGGAAGGCAGATGTAAGGGTAGGAGTCAGGGGACAAAGTGGAAGTTGTTTCTTTCGGGATGTGGCCAACTTAGTAGCTATCCAAACCCAGGATAGGTCTTGGATGCTCCTTCTGTTACTGTCTTAGCTTTTTCCATTTTAAGGCTGCCTGCTAGCAGAGTTTTGCATTGCCCTCTGAATGTCTGATCACCTAGAACCTCCATAGAACTGTGTTCAGACCTGATGCGAGGAGACACACATCTTTCTGAGCAGATTTTGCGTAAATTTCAAGGAATCCTTCAAGGACTCATCAGCTCAAATAATTCTCTCTGCCCCAAAACTATAGGGAAGGAAGGGAAGCGATTATGGGAAAGCTCACATTTCTCCAGCAGCTGCAGTCACTTTGGGTGGGATTCATCTGACTAAACACAGAGGCCTCCATCTGAGCTTGTCAAGTTAGGCTTCCTTTATGAAGGAGAATATGGAGAAGCATAGGCACAACTGTGAGTCACCCCTCCTTATTTCAGAACAGATCAAGCGAATTATGCCCATTTCTCTTCTTTGCTTTTAAAAGGAGCTGCAACGAAGGGGCCAAGTGTAGGTCTGTAAAGTTAGACAAAGCTCATCCTTTATCTGGTCCAAACCAAAATATTTGATCTGGGGCCAAAGGGCCAAGCTGTGATGAGGGCATTGCCAGCAAATGCTGAGTAACCAAAGCAGAGTGGGGTAAATTGTCTCACCCGCAGCTTATTTCACTGTGGGAGAGGATGCAAGGAGAGGAAATGGCCTAAGAAAAATGCCAATAAAAGTCACCGTGGCATGTTGCCGTAGTGCCAAGACTATGTTTATTTTGAACCAGATCAGGTACCTCTGCTTTTCTGTTTGCAGGCAAAAGTTACTGCAATCTTGACACCACTGCAACTTGCTGTGTGACCAGTTACTTCCCCACACCCAGCCCTTCTTTCTTTCCCACTTCTCCTTCTCAGACTTCAATCCAGCAGGCTCATCTTCAGATCCCTGTGGAGCATCAGGGGGTGCTGGCTCAGCTCTGCCATGTCCTTTTCCCAGATGCCTGGTTTTGTGCTGAGCTGTGTGTCAAAAGAGGAGCATTTCCCATGGAATGTGTACATCAGGGACATGTAGGGAAAGGAAGTTCAGAGGTTGCCAGAAACAGCAATGAAGTTATGTTGTTATCTGATGAGAAAAGTGATGCAACAATAATGCTTTTGAGCATGTCATGAACCAGCTCCTCTCTTGAGGGATTTGTGCTGAGGACCCTCAAGACCTTATGTGCATCCATGGCTGTAACCCACAAGTAAGAGTGTGAGGTGTGCACACAAAGTAAATAAATAGACAGAGTTGCTTCAAGCCAATTTCCCCTCCCTCTCTTTTCCTTTCTCACCAGTGAAAGACAAACAAAAGCTTAAGTGATGTCATAGGACAACGCATTTGCAGCAAAGCAAGTTCCTTGCTGCTGCATCCCAATATGCAACAGGCCTGTTTATTAACACTATTTTTTCATTCATCAGAGGTGATGTGTAGGAATTATGGCAGCTCCTTGCAGAACAAAGCAGAGTGTAGAGGAGATGAGGCTTTTCAGATCTACTCTAACTGGTTCTGCTCAGTGCTAAGCTTCAGCTGATGCATGGGCCAAATGTCACGTTTCCAACTCCCTGCTGTATGTTGTTAGCTGATAGAGGGGGGCTCGTGCTCTAGGAGATTTTAGTTTCCCTCCCAGAAAAAAATCAGAAAATTGAGTTAATTTGCTTAAAATAGACAAATGAACATGTGTGTATATGCATATATTTGCACCTGTACATGATATACTTTGGAAAAACTTAAAGAGTGGAGGCCTTCCAAAGCTGATGTTAGAAAATTTAGTACCTCTTCTGAACTCAGGACTTAGAATCCATGGTCTCAGCAAGATGCTCACAGACAATGTGTGCTGGAACTTTTCAGTGCCTGCCTTTCTTTAGCTGACAGGCAGAACTGTGATTTAAACCTTTAAACCTGCCAAAAGATTTAGTATCAAGGCAGGTCTTTGCTCTGTGCTATGATATTTCTGGGAAAGCTGGCTAGTAAGTAAGGAAAGGTACATTCATTAAGTGCCCTCACTTGGAGTTAAAGGGCCAAGCATGCTTCTGCTCCTCCTCCTTCACCCTTTTACAAGAAGCTCGCTAGGGGTAAATTAAATGGTTAAAGGTGCATGATGAGAAAATAGCCTGGTAATTGCATTGCCCCCATGATGTGGGCTGCCAGTAAAGCCCTGAGTGAATGCTGGTTCCTGTTCCTTTCCACTAACCACAATCCCTCTCTGGGACATAGAGCCATCTTTGCTTTTCATTCATTAATACACTGGCTGTGTGATTTGTGTGTTTGAGCAAGAGGCCTGACTTGCTCTATAGGATTGGAACAAGTTGTCCCAGATCACCTTCCTCACCAGAGATGCTAATGCATGGGATGGGTTTCCCAGGGATCCTGTATGCCTGCACGTCATGGTTGCATTGGTACTAGTGCCTATTAATAGAAGTAGAGGAAGAGATTGGAAGAGAAGATCGCAGTTCTTTCCTGGTAGTGCCTAGAACTGCTCAGGCGGAAACCTTTCCTCACTGCAGTGCAACGCCCCAGCACTTATCCACCATGTTTTCTATCATCTCTGCCAGGATATATTTTTGCTTCAGAGAGCTAAGAATCCACCCCACACAGCTGAGCCCTCTGTGGCACCCATGTGATCTCTTTACCTCACATTGAAGCTCCTAGAATTTTTCTCTGAGTCTCATTTTCTCATCCCTTGCTTTCAGCAGTGTGGACAAGAGAAAGCCTTAAGCTTTCCTAAAGGCGATGAGGGAGAAAGAGCTGAAACCATGGATTTGCCTTTTCCACCAAGAAATGTATCCAAAAATGTTCCACTGTTTCAGTCCATGGAAAAAGAGAGATGGACTGGACCCCGTGCAGCTCTGGGCTTGCAGTGCTCCAAGAGCCAAACAGGCATGTAGGCACTTTAGCTTTAAGAATTGGTTTCCTAAGTGAACTGTCAACTCCCAGTGGCTGGAAAAATCTGCAAACAATTTCTAGTCACTGAACAAAGCAAATCTTTGTACTGTGCTGTAATAGTTCATTATTAAATAAAAGCTCCTTTGTTAGGCTATAAGAAATTATGTCTATTCCACCACTCTACACAATGTGCCTCAGTAAGACTTTGCAATGCATATGAAATTCTATTTCATATACTGTGAAAAGATGACATAGTGTGTAATTTTAATTTTGGTAGGAAAAGCACAGGACGCAGCAAACAGCACAGCACAACTCTGGTGATTGAACTATTGCCAATGCATTTGATTCACAACAAGAGAACAGGGAGACTGGACTTTATCCCATTTGCAAAAGAGTAAATGAGGAAAAACATGGGCAAAACTACTAGTGACAAGACTGAAGGAAAACTTTAGCAGCTGCAATTCCTACAAGTTGTGTTACTTACTGAGCTGTCTTATTGCAGTTCCAGGCTTAAATGAGTCAAAACAGGAATCAAAGGGCGTCAGTGTTTTCCCATCCAAAAATGCAAATGTTTCCAGCTCCCTCTTTTCTTTCTTTCGCTTTGCACCCAGTGAATTCCCAGTAATCTGCCAGTTTGGGCCCTAGAGCCACAGAGCTCTGTTACCCTGCTCAGCAGCTGCTTATGTGCTGATATTGCTTAGCAGCAGACCAGGTTGAGGCACAGGCATGGCAGCTGTGAGCCTTTCACCTGTACCTTTTATCAGGCTGTGACCTTTTAACGAACCCCATCAGATCATGATTTAAGATTGTATCCCCCCAAGATTTTCTTCTCTTGCTATATTTTCATGGGGTTGGCAGTGCATGAACAAGGATCTAATTTTCCTCATCCTTCCTTTCCTCTGTCACACCATTGGAAACCTCCAGAGCTGGAACTGCTCTCTCAGCTGGAAGAGGTGGCAGCCAGGGCTGAAGTGGGTGTTGGGCAAAGGATTTCTCTGAGTCCACTTTTATCTCTTGGCTGGGCTTAAATGAGGCTTTTCCAATAAGTGTCCACCTCAGCTCAGGCTGAGGCTGCTAATTCCAGTTGTGCAGGTGATTCATATGCCTTCTAATAATGGCAGCTTCTGGCTATGCCAAAAACTGACTATGGAAAACTCCACACTGCTTTGGGCTGCCAGCTCATCAGTCTTCCCAAGCCTAGCTGGCCATGACTGATGCTTTGTCTTTGAAGGCACCACTGTGCAGCTCAGCAAGAGGCTGCAAATTGTGCTGTGGCCACTGCTGTGAGCAGTTCTGGTCCTCCAGCCGTGGGCCTTCTGTCCCAATGCCAGTCCCACCACCGGGCCAGTTCAGGAGCTGTGGAAAATGGACTGCTCCTCCTGCTGCTTTATATAAAGCTGTTGCTATTAATTACCTGCTCCAGCAGCCAGCTTAGATAGTTTGCTTTCAAGGACAAAGCTGTGTTTGTCCTTACTTGCCATCCAAATACTGCTTAGAGCATATGCAAAAATCTGCTACATGGCTGCCAAATTCATCTTGGCGGCAGAGTCACTGCTGTTCCTACTGCTGAAAGGCAGCAGGGGTTTTGATTGGGATGCCTCATTCACTTGTTTGGATGCTTCCAGGGAAGAAGGGTGATGACAGGACAAAATTACACACATGTTCCTCAGATAGACTTCTGCACCACCTTTTTTCATGCTCCAGTGAGATTTACTCTGCCTGGTGTTTGACCATCTGAAAACAAAGGCAGAAAAGTGTGGGGGGGCTGGACAGGTCTCAGTCCTGGGAACATGCAGCTGAAGCCTTGACAGATGATGGCTCTATGTCTTGGCTGCCCAGAAGCCAGTCCAGGGTTCATCTCCTGAATTACAGTCCCAGTCAGTTAATTAATGATCTACCTTCACAGGCGGACAGTGATCCCAGCTGAGCCCGTGAATGGGAGTGGCATGCCCACAGTGGGATGTCTCTGCAGGCAGGCTGGTTATAGCATCCTGAACCGTGATACCCACAATGTTGCAGCACTGGACTGCACAGGACCTCGAGCACAAAGATGGTTTTTGCCCCAGTGCTTCCAACCATGAGAGCTGTGGCTCAGGCGAAAAATACACATCCAGGCCAGACAGGGTCACTGTTGAGTCCTTGGAGGAGAGCACCAAATACTGGTAGAGGATTATTAGAAGCTAGAAAGCCAAAGTGTGATGAAGCCAAGAAGGTGTGTGAGACTGAGCAAGATGTGACAGCACAGTGAGCACTACTGCAGTGCAAACCAGGCACCCAGACCTACTCCTGGGTGGAAGGACAGGAGCAAGACAAATCCCTTTCCTCCTGCTCTCAAACCCTGTGGCTGCTTCTCACTCAGGGGTCCTGCACATGTACCCCAGAACTTCACTGACTAACTCATAGGGATGGCAGCTGTTTGGGCAGGCCAGGCTCTATGGGACAAGTGTTTCTTGGACATCATGCCCCTGGCTCCCACAGCTGTACCAAAGGGCTTTAACTTACCAGCAGTCATGGGGCTGTGCTCCCACATCACCCACACAGCAGATGGGGGAATTCCTGGTAAGCAACTGGCTCATTGTTTCACTTCTGCCGTTTGTTTGCCTTTCAGGAAGATTTTTCTTTTATTCCTCCCCTGACCTAAGCTGGAGTTGGGATTTTCCAGACCCAGGGTCGGGGTGGTACAGGTCAGCTCCCTGTCCCAGCTGTGATACCTCAGGAAGGACCTGAAAGCCAGGCTTTCCAGGTTTCCTTGTACCAGTGGTGGTGAAGCAATGGTGGTGCTCAACTCTGGACCACTTCAGATGTGCTTTTTGGAGCCCTCCTGTATTGTAAAAAAACATGAAATGGTCCCTGGTCAGAGGAAAATCAGCTGGCCCCGGAGTCCGCCCTGAGATGGTCATATGTGGCTACAGCTTTCAAGGATAACCCCAGTCTGAAACCGGACTGGCTCCATTTTTGCTGAGTGTTATCTCTAAAATTACTTATTTCTGTCTGTTTCCTTTGTTTTTCTTCCTCTAAATCTGATGGTTTCATTGCAGTGGACCAGCACTTATCAGCTCAAAGACTGACCAAATTCTTATGCTCAATAAACACAGTGGCACCAGCAAATCTAAGCAATGGCACTATCTAGGGCACACTGGGAGCAACATTTGGGTTTTGAGGGTCTCCATTCCTAAGTTTAGCACAAGGCCAGCCAGGCATGGGATGACTTATGTCAGGACAATGTTGTTATAAAAATCATCTGGTGTAGGACAGGGGAAGAGAAAGCCTGCCAGTCTGCAGTCTGTTCTCTTGAAGGAAAATACTTTGTTTGAGAACATGCACAGCAAGGAGGATCAAGTTCATCAGGGCTTATATTTAACTGGGTAGATCAAAGTCTGCACTATTTGCTTCAGGACTGTTGATTTTGGTTTTGATCAGCTACTCCTCCACAATAAAAAACCCAAGGGGATTTTGTATTCTCCTGGGCTTTCTGCAGAATGCGGCTTTTTGCACCAGAACTTTTAAGCAAAGCTTGGCATACAAGCCTCTGAAACGATGGGAGCTGTTAAAGGCAGAGCTGACTCTGCAGAAGGTGATCCCAGCCCCCAGTCCTGTTTCAAACAGGAAAGCCAGACCCTGGCTTTAGCATCTGCAGAGATGAGCGCAAGAGGACTCCCTATTACATTTTGCTAGCTGATGCTTCAGCTTTCCCTTTCTCTGCTAATGCTCCAGCTAAACTGGAGCCTGGCACTTTCTGGCTGCCCATGCCAAGCAGAGCTCAAGTGAAGAGCAATTGAAACCTAAGATCAAAACCTAAGATGTCTCAGGGTACAAAGGTAAGCAAGAAGTGCTGCAGTGGTTCAAGACTGCACTCCACAGAGTTAAGAAAGGCATTGCTGCCTCCCTGAATGTGTGGCTAAGCCTCTGCACAGCTTCAAGCATTTTCTGTAATTGAGAGAAAACACCAGCAATCTCCAAGAGACCAGCCAAGGAGAGAAAAAAATAGCATGCAGTATTTTTGGTTTTCCAAGGCTGCTACAGCGCAGCCTTGAGAAGAGGAGGAAAGGGCAGGGAGAGGCACCAAGGCAAGGGAAGGACTGGACACAGGGCAGGTGTAGGAGATGTGTTACTGGGCTTGCTCACACTGTGCTAGTCTGAAGTGAAGCCACATGGTGGGCCTGGACTGGTACACTGTACCACAAACTTCAAAGTGACATGAATTCCTTTAATTCCCTACAACAAAAAAACAAGCATGGCATGGTATGTGCTACTAATGGTGTCCAAAGCAGACATCTTGCCAGCTGGATCAGCAGGCAGAATCTTGCCTACTCCAAAGGTGATGTGAAGAAGAGACAGCAGCCCTGGGGGACAAACCACACGGCTCCTCCCTGGATGGCTGCAAAGGGTAGCTAGATTTACTATTGCTGGAAGGGAACAAAGCTCAGTGCCCGCACATGCTGCATCACACTTTGCCCCTTATGGCAGCACTGCAGCCCTTGGCTTCTTCTATACCAGCCCCCAGCCTCACCATGGGCAGTGGGGCCTTTGACACTGAACTAAACAGCTCTTAGGGTTCAGTGCCTGATGACTGCTTTCACAAAAGTATGACATGGGGATTTTTAGTCATCTTTTATACCTGTAAACTTTTGATGAGAGCTCAAGTTTAGCTTCTGAAGCAGGATCTTGCAGACCATTTTTTCTTCTCTGAAGCTCTACCCAAAAAGCCACATTTAAGCAATGCCATGCCATAGGATCCCACAGACAAAGTTGCAGGAGTTTACTGAAAGCAGTTGACTGGAGGCTGAAGTGATCAACAATGACAGAAATGAGATACATCTTCCCTTTACCAGCAAAAGCCTTCCAGATAAAAAAAATTACCAGTGAAAACATTGCCACAATTCCTTGGCACTATGGAATATGATGTAGGACTTCAAAACAAAACTACCTCAAGGCAAAATAAGCAAAGTGAACTTTTCCTATGTCTTGGGAGGGATGGCTGCTCATATAACAGAGATGGGAAGTCTTCAAGCAGCAAAGGTGCAGCAGGAACCATGCTCAGATTGAGGAAGCACACATTTCTCATGGTTCTTCCTCAGGGGTTACTGCCTGGAGCCACAACCCTTTTTCTATCCAGCTCTATAGGTGCCTCTGCTTTGGGATTTTTCACTAAGCATTGCTATAGGAACTTAATTGCTTCTGTTCATCCAGGTCTGAGCAGCTCCCTGCTCCCACTCCTCCTCTCCCAGGGCTGGTAGCATCAGGGCTCTGAGGACAGTGGAGGATGCTCAGGTACAGGAGGAGTGGGGTCGTTCAGCACAGCTAATTAGTGCTACTATTTCTGTCTCTGGCCTTTTCTCGGTTTGTATCCATCTGGGGCTCTTTCAGTCATAGAGCTTTCCACCCTCTTGTTTTTTTCCTCTCTGCTTCTCTCTCTTCCAGATTTTTACCACTGTTTCATGTTGACATCCAAGTTATTTGTCTCTTCTCTCTTGCTCCGGCTGTGGGAATATTAGTAATGTTTTTCTGCAGAGCAGGGTGGCTTGGAGACTGCCTTGCAGACCTGACAACCATCCTAGTGCTGCTGGCAAAGGCTGGAGCAGCTCAGCCAGCCAATGGGAAATGATCCTGTTTATGGTTCATCACCATCTGATCTACTGCTTCTTGCTCCCACCTGGGCCCAACTGTGCCGCTGCTGTACGTGGCTGTGCACAGGATGCAGTTCCGCTCTCTGCTCCCTGCTCTCCTGATGTAGCCACCCCACGTGTGGGGCAAAGAGAAGCATGACTCACATGGGCCTCTAACCCATGAGTAACAGTGTTGGTCTATCACATCTCAGCCAGCTGGGGCAGCTCAGGAGGGCAGCTCAGGAGGGCAGCTGCTTCCTCGGCAAGGCATGAACTAGGTCACTCCGTTCCCAGAACATGGGTGAAAACGGGACCAAGACTGCAAGGGATGGCAGCAATGAGCAGCCACATATTAGATGCAGGAGCAGTACCCCGTAACAGGGGGGGCACACAGGGAGGTATACAGACACGGGCTGCGGGCATTCCTGTTAAACACCATCAGTTCTTCCTTCTGCCTGGCCCAAACCTGCTCCATTTTATTTCCTGGGAAATGAGCAGGGAGGCTCCAAAGCCTGAGAGGGAAGATGGGCAGAGATGGTGGGAACATAAAGCAGTTATGGGTTTCTCAGGGTGGAAAAAGGCTCAGGTTATTAAATAGTAGGCAATTTTAACATGAGTTATTAATACTAGTTGTTTGTACTGGGAATTGGAGCCTAGGGGCTCCCATTGCACTAATCATGTAACAAAGCTGTGTTCCTAACACAAATAGCTCGTGTTTCAGTCTGAAGAGAACAAGTCATCTCCTTCCCATTACCCCCTCTTTGAAAAAATTACACAGTCAAGCCCGCAAAAGCTGGGAAAGGAAAAGAATTACACTGGGGTGTCCTACAGTGCCATCGCTTATACCCAGCCAGCCAAGTAACTCCATCAGCACTGTAGGCTCACACTGTCTGCTCTTCCCCTGCTTCATCCCCAACCATGGCAGGTCAGACCTTAACATTATTGGTGGTCTTAGTGTGGTCCATCTTTGGGTTTGAGTCATGTTTAGGTTACTGGGAGGCTATGGGGAGTTTTCTCCTCCCTTGCTGATTGATGCTGCTGGGTTTTTTTCAGGCTTTGCAAACTGCAGTTCTCTCTTGGGTACATGTCCTTCTGAAGTAAGAAACCAATTTAGTGAGTAAATTAATTCATTTACAGCCTTGGCACTAAAGCACAGACTAAAGGTCAATAGCATCCGCTGATTTTAGACGGTACAAACCATGATTGCCCTGCTATTTTTTTTTGTTTTCCTGAGAACTTGGCATTATATTGAGCTTTACCACATGGCAGCACAGGTCCTCCTGTCTCTGGCTGCAGCTTTGAACATGCAGCTTTTCATCAGCCCAATCCCAGGTCAGGCTGGAGGACTAGGAATATGACTTGGAGCCTCAGCCCTTCACCTAGCAGTGCTCAGCCCTGGAAATGCTGTAACCTTGGTGCCTGGCAGCATTTTCATCTGCAGCCTCAAGACAGCAAACAACCAACATGCTGAACAGGACAGGGGGCCCCTTGGCATCTCCAGCCCTCGTAGCATTCATCCTGAAGTAGGTCCATCCAGCTGGTGGAAGAGATACAGCTGGAATATGAGCATGCAGGGGTTGGTTAAAGGTAGAGGTAGTGGTGCAAGCTTGGAGCCCAGAGCAGAGAGAGGGGCTGTTGGTCCAGGTGTGTGGACTCCCTTATGGCAGCAGGTGTGCAATGCTGATTACACTTGTTTAGCACAATGCTCTGCATTAGCAAGTAATAAGTAGGAGTTCCTCACCTCCCAATACCTGCAGGCAGCTGATACAGCTCATAAATGCCTCGATCAGTTCTAAGCCCCTGACAGCCATGTTCTGTGGTCAGCATGGATCCTGCTACTGACTCCCGAGTCCCCAAAGGCCTGCTTGTTTCCCTGCTGGTCCATCATGTCTTTGTCTGAAGCTTGTTCCATCCTTGCTGCTGACCTCCTGTTGGTCAAAGTTGTGTCACACACACCCACCCCCAAAGTGAGCTGATGCTGAAGCACTGCCAAACTCTGGGTGAATTTTCGATTGCAGCATATAAGCTAAAGTACCATGACCCCTTCAAACTGCAGGGTCTCCTTCACCCCTACCAGGCTACTCCCAGGATTCTCCTGCCTCACCTCACTGGCTTCTCAGTTGAGCATGCTTTAGACCTTAGCTCTCCATTCTACCCTTTGTCCCTCCTAAACCTTAAGGCCTGTGCCAAATGACAAAAACTTAATAATGATGAACAACAAAACACAACAAAACAGGACACATGCCAAAAATCCAGAAGTTAACATGAGCAAATAATGTAAAGTCACCTACTAGCCCTGGGAAATGGCTCACCTATTTTGGCTGAGGAAGGATTAAGGCAGTAGCTGAGCACTGACAGCTCAACAGAGTGCTCTGTGTCTTGCCAAGGTACGAGCAATGGAAACAAAAGGCTTTGAAATGAGAACAGCACAGACACCTTAAGGCCAAGCAGCGCTACAACATTTTCTATACTGTTTGCTACCACTAACTTGACATCATCCATAACAACTGTACTCAATAGGAGTACTCATTAAATACATACAGCTTTGAAGATAACTGTGTCTAGTTCTTTGCAGATAACTCTATAAC
This sequence comes from Thryothorus ludovicianus, assembly GCA_013397245.1. Lineage (NCBI taxonomy): Eukaryota > Metazoa > Chordata > Aves > Passeriformes > Certhiidae > Thryothorus > Thryothorus ludovicianus. The sequence goes on along the minus strand of VZTB01005682.1, from coordinate 132,104 downwards.
CCACCTGAGTGCACACCTTGCAGACAAAACTAGTCAGGGGAACCTCTCTTCCTCCCTCTCATGCTTCTTCATGGGTGGGCAAGCCTTTGTGACACACCCTTGGCAAGCAAGGGATGGAAACACAGCCCCCATAGAACAGCCTAGAGTTTACCACAGCTTGGCTTTGACCTCTGAACTGACTGCTCCTGCAGCAGAGTTGACCAGGTCAGTCTCTCTCCTCTCTTCAAACACTTCATCTGTGTGACACTTGCATTTTCATTTATTTTTCCACCCAACACCCCTGAGACATTTTTCTTTACAAGAAGGTAAACAGCCTGTTTTGTTTTCCCATCTGTATTTAAACTGTGAATGGAGTGAAGCAACAGGCTGGGAAGCAGAAAAAGGAAAGCAGCTCTGAGTGGAAGTGATACAAGCACTGATTGCAACCAGGCTTTTCAGATGTATAAAAAAATAACTCCCTCCCCCAAGGAGATACTTTAGAAGCTGAAAGCTAAGAACTTAAGTACAAAGGCTTTTGTTTTTATTGACATTGTAAGAAACATTTTTTTTTTTGTTACAAAAAATCTAAGTGGTTCTGAAAGCAGAAGTACAGTTCATATGTACACAGTGCTACAGACCCTTCAGATCAACCTAAGGCTTGAGAAACATCAGATCATAACTGCAGGTTTATCAGATGAAGACCACTAAGGTCTGTTACAGCTGAACACTATTCCTACCATACATAAATGTATTTACACATTCTCTTTTTTTTTTTTTTTAAAGGATTACAAGCTTTATAAAAAAAATTAAAAAATGGAAAAAAAAAGCAACACATTTTTATCTTACACATCTGCAGGACTGACAACAGCAACTGTTCCATAGGAGACATTCCACCAATCCAAGGACAATAACACATGAATACCAGAGGTTTACAAGACGTTTCAGACATTATTAACAGTTGTATGTGCTATTAGCTTAATGGCAAGTACAGCCTCATCAGGAAAATTTGGCAACACATCCTGGTCCCTCTCTTTTACAGGGTCAACGCAAAATAAGGCACATACTTAGTGAGATTATAAACACTGCTGTCCAGGTGGACAGGCCATGGCAGTACAGGACCAACCTGCCATCCCACTGAAGGGGAGGGGAAGCAGTGAGGGGAAGTCATCAGCCAGCCAGCATCTTAATGCACGTACCTTTTAAGGCCATTCTCCAAGGAGAGAATAACATCATCAGCCATATGGATTTGTGGGACCATTGTACTCCCCAGGAAAGCCCATGTGGAAGCTCACTGACTTTCCTGCAAACACATCTTTCCTTCACCTGGGTGTAACTGACAGATAACTTCACTGGCAACTTCTACTCTGTGGAAAGTAAAACTGTCTGGACAAAGACACACACCTAAGGCCAGCAGTAAAGAATACGGAAGATCCTCACAGAGACATTACAAGAAATGGTGATTTAGACTTATGCTGCTATGCTTTAAAAATAGAATATTCATGATATTTTGTGCATTTTCTTGTACTCTTGGATGAGCAGTGAATTTTCAACAGCTATGCAAAAATCAACTGATGTGCCACGTACACCAAAAGCAAGCTTTGACTCTGTAATTGGAGGAGCAAGAGTAGAGGGGTGCAAGTAAACTCATGCCACCAGTGTTGATGGGACTTTCCCCAGACTGCCATATGCTGACAAGTGAAAGCTGGTGTCCAGTGTAACAGTGCCATGTAACCAGTCTACCTTATCAAAACAGAACAAAAACCCAAGATAGCTGGGCTATGATGTATTGCTACTCTCACGGGTACCGAATACAGGCCCTTTAGTATAAAATAGAAAAGCTTGAGAAAACACTAAAAACTGAAAAGTGACGCATGAACATAAGAGGCACATACATTTAATGGTGAAAACGATAAATCATTTGCACAAAACCCCCAAGGACACAGTGGAGTATCTGATTCTTCAGCTTTGCCAGATCAAATGGGACACCTTCCTTGAGCATGTGGATTCTGCCAAGACACACTGTTGTTCCAAGACAAGGCTAAGTGAATAACAAAGGTTTGTCAAATCCAGGAAGGCAAATTGGCTACCCAAACAGTCCCTTTAAGCCTGGAGCAATATGAAATGCTCCTTCTAAGCTCTGATGGATCACATCTGTTAATAGCTTCCCAGCATCAATTGGACCAGCAGATACAATTACAAACTGGAAATCTGAGTTTAAAAAATAATTGGGGATGTTAGGGTTTTTTCCAATGTATTGGCTCCATAACAATAAAAGTCTTCTCTCCCAAGCCACCTACTCCCAGGCTGGTCATAAGTGTCCCTGTTGAAATTGTTTATAAACATGTAATTGATGGCTTTAATAAACAGCCAGGATTGGTTACTGAGAACTGTCTGAAACATGTCCAGCACAGCCTTTCCTCATGCCTATAGTGCTGCTTCCCTGCAGAGCTGTGTGCTGTATCCCAGTGCCTCAAAGCACAGCATGTCCCTTGGAACATCCCTGCCCCTAGGGACCTGCCCAGTGGGATGCATCCCTTCTTGTCCCAGCAGCAAGGCAGGGACAATGGCTGTATACAGGCAGCGGTCTCTACAGGGCCTTTGGGCAATGAGAGAGTAACAGGGAGCAGCTTCCTCCCACTGCCACAGCAATCCAGTCATTTGTCATGGTGACCTGTGCCTGACTGCCCATGCAGCCCCAGGACCACTGCAGGTGGGCTGTGATAGCTGGTCAGGGCAGGGAGGCTGGGAGGGAAAAGTGCCGGATGAGCAAATATGTGTGCATGCAACAGGGTAAGAAAGAAATGCCGGCTAAAGATACAAAGAAAGACAGGAGCTAGATCATGATGAAAGATGTAGGGTATTTACATTTGTCTTGATTTTTCACATTCCAGCTCACAATGCAAATCTCTTGGTACGTAATGTGATAAGCTCAAATATGGCTCCTGCACCAGATTCCTATGATATTTTCCTACTGATTTATAAATTCACCCTCTCCTCTAACAGCTGTTCACAGATCAATGTCATCAGGCAGCTTCAATGAGATTCTATTCCTACACATTTCCTCAAATCCCATGTCCTGAATCAGCAGGTATTTCACCTTTTCTTTTACAATTGAAAAAAATGCTATGATTTTCTAGCTTAGAGAAGTCACCTTCTGATTTTGCCTGGGCTAGAGTATCTGTATTTCAAAACTGACTAAGTTTGCTCTTCTCACTGTATGTCTACTATAACATCAGCTCCTTACAGACATCAGATTCATGACTGTAAGTGCCTGCACAATTTACATCCTGCAATAGGACTTCATTATTGGGATTTAACTGAGAAGTCTGAAAGAGCTGGAACTCCGTGCAGCTTCTAGGAGTGGGTGAACTTAAACCATGGTCTTATGATTGCTCCCCACAGCAGCCTGTTCACCCAGGAGCACTGTGTGTTCAGGGGTGCAGACATGGAGCTCAGCAGAGGCAAAAACAAGCCAGTGCTCACACAGCAAATGCCATTCACCTCTACCAGTGAGTAGCTTCATGATCACAGTGCACTGGTTTCAATTTTTTGCCAGTGTAACTGACCCTGGGCATTGACCCACTGGTTTGCTTTGAAATTAAATTCACATGGCGTCACCAAGAGAGAAAGAAGATGGGTTGTTCTTTCTGAGCTGATTAGTTGCCAGACAACTCAGTTGGTTAATGTAGGTGCTAATAGCATCAAAATTGTGGGTTTGATCCTCATACAGGCCATTCACTGAAGAGTCAGACCTGATAATAATTCCAGATCTGAATAGCCTGTGATCTGTGAATACTACTGTTCCCCTTGTTTCTTTTTTATTTTTAATAGCAGTTTAAATGTCTTAATTTTGTAAAGCCTGGACACAGTGGAAAAACATTTAAGATTATCAGATTGCTTGCAACTGCTTTTATTTATTTGGCTAGTCTGAGAACTGGGCCAGCCATTCATTTTCTACTTCTTTTACATGACATGCCCATAATGTTTTTGAAGATGTATGTATCCGTGGAGTTGTCTGGGTTAGAGGGGATGTATGCACAGCTCTTCCAGCAAATAAGAACCAGTGGCTCAGCAAGTTACACTTCAACAATTTGCATTAAACAAAAAGAATTCCTCAGTATGAAATACTGCTATTTTGTTATTTCACTGTATGAAATAACTTCATAAGACCCTGATTGTACCTCCACAAATGTGATATGCAATGAGCAGACTATAGACTACCCACGCCCATAATTTTGCTATCCAGTCATTTAGAAAAGAAGGCTGAAAGTCAGAATATCAAATACTGCAAAATATGAAAGCTGGACTACTAACAGCTTTCTGGTCCTCTCCTTCTTCTGAAATAGGCCAAACATGACACAAACTCAGTATTGTTATTCAAAACAGTAACAGCTATCTCTGTGTGTGTTTACAAAAACCTTAAGCTTTCACTAGAGATCAAAGGGCTGATGATCTTTACATTTCTTATTTGCTTGAACCTTCTAACTTTTTGTACTCCATGTCTCTGAAACTGCAGCCCAGGGGTACCATGGCAGTGCATTTCTAGACTGGTTTTCCACCTCAGTGTGATGTGTCCAGTGCATCCAGAGAGGATTTCATCACTGTATGCTCACTTCACATTGTGCCTGGTTTAAGGTACAAGGGGAAAAGTTTCAACAGTTTTACAAGGTCTAGCTTCATTTGAGTAACAGAAAATTGTCAAGTCATTTCATCAGGCCTTTCTTTACAAAAAAAACCCAAAACAAAACAACAACAACAAAAAACCCCCATGCACTTCACACTTTTACATTGGTTTACAATTAAAAAAACAAAAATAATAAGAAAAAGAAGCATACAGACATTAAAAAAGGGTGAGAGAGAGAGAGAAAAGAGAGAAAGGGAGGGAATGGGTGTAGCAATACTGATTAAAAACTGAAATGGAAGACAGTTTCTCCCTAGAACACTTTAGGGTTTTCAGAGTCCTTATTCCATAAAAGGAATATATTTGAAACACATCCCATTTAGGTGAAATGAGATTGCTAAAATACATACACAACTAAAAAATATGAGTCTTTTTTTTTCCCATCTGTTATCACCTAAGTGTTTTTTGTTTTTTTTTTATCTATTGCATAACAGCAAGAAACTTGCTTTCTTCTGCAAGTGAGGTCAACAAAGAGCTCATGTCCCCAAGAGCCATGTTGGTTGTGCTTACAGGCATAGCTGGGAATGTAAAAGATCCTCGGGGAGTGGTGAGGCGTGAGGAATTGTGGGAGACATTTTGAATGATACTTGGGCTCAGGGTTCCTGAAATTAGGCTGACACGGTCCCCATCATCTATGATAGCATCAAAATCTATCTGCACACCCTCCAGACTGTTGTTGTCAATGCTGTCAACTGTGCTGGACACTTGGTTAGCCCCCGGAGAAAGAAGTTCAGATGAGTTTTCAGTTGCAGTCCCCTGCAGCAGGCAGTTGGCTTCTGAATCGAAAAAAGAACCTGTTTTCATAGCTTGGTGGCTAAAGCCCATGGTTTGGTCATATAACTGACCAGAGTAATTCTGCATGTTAGAGCAGAACTGCTGTGATTGACCTTGCATTTCCATCTTAACGGTGTTCACCCTGTATGTCTGGTGTCTTTGCTGCTGGGACAGGTTGTTTTTCAACACATTTTGCCATCTGTTGCTGCTGTAATTAGAGCATGACTGGTAACTTTTGGCCATGGACAAAGCTGAAGGCTGGCTACCAATGGTGTGAGACATCAGTGGACCACTCTGTGGCCCTTGATACAGGCTGCCTTCTGAGGTAGGACTAACCTGCCCTAGCATCATTTCACCAGATTGATTGACTCCCTGGTAATGAATGCCATCTCTGACTGGCTGGCTTTGCAAATATTCCTGTTCCATCATATTTCTGTCCTGAATCCTGTTTGCCATACTGGTGGTTTGATCGCTGGATGCCAGGGGATGGCTGAAATTTTGCTGGTTCCCATTCACTGGTACGTTACTGATTCTCAGCTTCTGCCCTTGCACTGCTGTACCACAGGAATTGTCTGTCAGCCCAGACATCATTGCTTGCCTGCCCATGCTTTCACTGTAAGGTTTGTTGGACTGAATACTGAAAGAATTCCCAGCTCCACTACTAAGAGTCATGTTTTGCTGTAAACTGTAGGAAGTGCTGTTCTCCACCAGGTTCTGGTAGTCATTCTGCTGGGCCATGTTGCTTCTCTCCAGATTCTGCTGCTGAATCATCATATTGTTATACAGTCTGAAGGCCCGAGCCTGCTGCACTGCTGAGCGCTGACCACATTTCAGCTTTGAAGGAGAGAAGTCAGAACTTCCTGAGCTTACTTCATTCCACTGAATGGGCAAGTCGTTCTTATTTGCCTCAGGACCCACCTGCTGACTGCTCGGTGAAGGGGCTTGGTCAAAGTTGCTGGGGTTGTTGTTTCCTGAAACTGGGCTGTGATGCATTTTGTTGCTGTCTAGGACATTGTTCAACAAATGGTTGTACATGCTCTGGTTCTGGGAATTCAGATACTGGACCACATCATCTGGCAGGAGATCCTCATCATTCAGATTGCTACCTGCTTCCATTGTAGCAGCCTCCAGGGCGATGTTCTCGCTGATGCTTGGAGGACAGGGGGAGCTGAAGCTGCAGAAGACACCACCCTCAGAACGGGTGTAGTTTTGAAGAACAAGGTTGCGCTTTTCCATGGATGGAGGCAAAGCATGAGGGTTAAAGCTATTGAGACTGTTGAAACGCTGTACTCTCGGGAGAGAGATGTTGTCGGAGGCCATTCTGACTGGATCACTGGCTCTCCTTGTCCCATTCCCTAAAGCTTCATGAGACAGAAAATGCCTCCTACTGTAACCATTTGCCCCACCATCACTACATCTTCGAGGGACATTCACTGGAGGCAGTGGAGATACTCCAGACTCCTTGCAGTCACCCAAGAGTGCCATCCTTGTCTTGAGGCTCATCCTCTCCATGTTAGGCAGTGGAGTTGGTGGGGGTCCACCAGTAGCTGCTGCATATTTAGCTTTCAGCCTGTATTGCTGGGCTGGGGTGAGGCTGAGAAGACTTGGCAGGTCATCACACTGGCTCGCTTCACTGGAGCGCCGGGAGGCATCCGTAGAGATGGGGTCATAGGAATCTGCAACGCTCACATTCTGTGGTCTTCCCTCTGCCTGGGAAGCATCACTGGACCTCCGGCTGGAGAAGCAAGGTGAGATTCCAGAGGACCTGCGACTGCTTAGGTAGGCTGAACTGATTGTGCTAGTATTGCTGTCCCTCCTGTTCAGCATGTTCAACACAGTGATGTCTGTACTTGAGAGTTCATTCCTGTTTGGCAGAATAGTCATGGATCCTCCAACACTGCAGCTGCTGTTCGACTGGGTACCTGCAGGTAAAATTCACAGTTAAACAAAGAGGTATTATCCAGAAATTGGTGCGGAAAACACACAGTAAAGAAGTGGAGTATAGAGGAAGAACATCATCACAGACAATCACAGCAGTGCTCGTTTTTGAAAGAAGTAGGGATAAATAAAAATTGCATCCTTAGGTTAAAAGTTAATTCAGAGACTCAAGGGTAACATTTCAGTGTGAATCCCAGAAGAAAATTTATAGCCCATAGCCTCAAACTGTCATCAGCTGGTGCAGTGCTCCAGCCTGCAGTGCAGCTACGCTAGCTGATGTGACAGGAGGACACATTCATAAGGGAGCTTTTTATAGGCAAAATATAATTGAACAGGCATTTGCATGGAATGGCAAAATATACAAATTGGAGGCTATTCAAGGTAATTTTTAAGACTCCAGGTAATATTATTGAAATAACTCCTAACAACTGCAAAACATCTATGCTGGTTTCCTTGTCTTGTTTTGGTTTTAAATAAACAATATAAATTTCTTAATTTTACATAGTTTCTTTTGATTTAATGGGTCTCAGAAAACCTAGGCTGTCACTGCTGAGTGGAGACCAGAAACCTATAGGCATACTGTAGGCAAAGTAGGGGCAGCTGTGACATCTGTTTTGGTCATGAGCAGCTCTTTGGAGGAAAACAACTGGGGATCTTCAGAGTTCAACCTTGCCTTGCCATCCCATTCATGGATGTCTGCCCTTTGCAGCAGTAGCATCTGTACACATGATTTCTTCTATGTGCGTGAACAGGTTATTTAAAGGGAAGCCCACCAAATCTCTGCAAAGGCTGACTTGCAAAGGCCTCAACAGAAAGACTTCCATACAATAAACTCACAGGAATTTATTTCTTCTGCCTTGCCTCAAAACAAGGCAGAATTATGATGATCTTGTGTCAAAACCTTTAACTGTAGGGAACATTTACAACGTGATTCATAGCTCCCTTGCTAGCCCTTGTTCTGTAAAACACAGAACTATCAGACTTCTCAGAGAAAAAACTTGAAAATGAAAAACTTGAAATGAGGGAAAAAACAGAATAAACATAAAGGTATCAATTTACAAACCATTTCACAGCGGTTGAGTTTCCTAAGCTGTACCACTCCTGCAAGATCTGCAAGATTGAGCTGGCAAGCAAGAAGATTAAGGACAAAAAGCATTAATCACTCCTATTATGTGTATCTCACCATTTCCTATGAGAGGTGGCAAGGTCGGGGCTTTGGAAGGTGGAACGGGGTTCAGTCTTGGAAGCATTCCATTAACTTGTTTCAACCTTTCTAATTTCACTTGCTCCATCCATTTGGTCCCTGTCATATTCCTCCTGGCCTGTAAGCCAAGTGCTGTGGTAGCTGTGGAAATTGTAGAGTCTATGACTGGGGTTTCATCGATGACACTGAGGTCTCCTACACTACCACCACCAGTCAGAGTAAGCTCGATCCCATTGTTGGAATAGTTGCTGATGGGGGACTGTTCGCTGCTGCATGTAGACTGACCACCAGGGCTTGGCTGAGATGTCTGTTGGAGGGAAGTAAGATGCAAAAGAGTGTGAGGATTAAGCAAACAACGTTAACCTGAGCATTTGTGCTAAATGAAGGTCTAAATGAAGCTGAAGATAAAGGTATAGAAAAGTTCAGCCTTAAATGATAACAGTGATCATTCATAAAGAGGCTTACTAGATATTGGTTTCAACTGCAGTGAATAGCACTGTAAAACACGACTAAAATCCCCTTTCACATGTTGCTGATGGTATACAATATATCTTCATAGGACACCTATCCATGTTATTTCCAGAGTTACTTCTATCACATCAAGCCATTTGTGAGCACGTATGGACGGATACCCTAATTTGCTCATGTGCTGATCCCAACTGAAGTTGTAGCTCAGAAAAACCAAACCAGAATTCAGCCATGTTACAAGGTATTAGTTTACACTGCTAGGCTTGCAAGCAAACAAGACTCCAACAACATTGTAATTTGGATTTTTTTTTTTAATTAGACTTGTGGCTAAAGAATGTAAGCATTTTCCAAGCTTAAGGCTCATTGTTACAATCAGTGGTTGGCCTGAAATGTTGGCATGGGGACAAAGCATCAGTGCAAAAAATACTGCATCATATTATCAGTATCCCATGATCCTGGCAGCACTCAGGTCTAACTTATACCTCTTCTTATACCTAACTTATACCACCTCTGCCCTTAATCAAGAAGGTGATGATCTACGAAATCAAATCCTTTGTTTCATTAGAGTTAAAGATTTTAAGTGCAAGAATTTAAGTAAACAATACAGGCTGCTAATCTGCCGGGATATAAACATGCCACAATAACATCTTTCTTAAGAGGGAGTGTTCCCTGCTGCTCTAAGCAGAACTCTTGCTGTGGGGAAACACAGGCTTGATTTACTTTTCCGACTTTTTATAAAATTCTTGCAAAAGAATGGGAAAATTGACAAGCTGATGAACAAAACAGAGGAAGACAGACAGAAGTCTCTGGACTTAATATCCCACTGTAAGGTTCTATCAGTGTGATCACAAATCAGTGGGGCATGCAGTATCATTTTGCTCACAAGAACAGTTTCATGTAAGTATTTAACTTTTAGGGTTTCTGATGTGGTTTTGTTTTTTGGTTTTGGTTTTTTTTCTGCCACTCTGTGATTTTACTGAAAAATGCTGTCTAGAATTTCTAAAGTGGCAGGCATGACTCTCACTTTAAACATCAATGAATGAAGACACAGATTCATGGCACTACTGTAGTTTCATACGTCCCTAAGGAGTCCATTTGAGATTCAATAATTATTTTATTATTTCTAACTTGAATGATGATACTTAGAATTTATGAGGCCACACTGACCAAATTCATTTCCAAATCCTGGCCATAACAGATTTGGTGACAAGAATAGAAATAACAGTTATTACACAGAAGAAAGTTTGTGCTTCTGGACAATAGCTCCATGCCATATGGAAGAAGATTAATAATGATCAGAAGCCTGTTCTTGTAGCACATGTCCAGATCACAGTGAGGTAGGGTACAGAAATAAGAGCTGTATTATGCAGGACATATATTTCTAGATGTGCAATACAGAAAAAGAATGGATGTCTCATCTAGAGGTACAAAGACATTTCTGAAGATGTTTCACCAATATAAGCCAGATTTTTTACGTGTCAAGTGTTGCAAAATGCTCGCAACACATTATGACTGGGAATGCACTTGATGAATTGCACATTACTAAATAAAGGAATGATTGAACAACAGGCAGAAGACTAAACTAAAAACATAAATAATGTTGCAATAAGAAAAACAGCAGAAAAATTAAAATGCCCTCACCTTATTACCCACTGTCCTTAGGAAGTTAGAATAAGACATTTAAGAACATTAGACAGAAAAGATATTGGATTAGTTGAAAACCAGAAAATATACCTTAATTCATACATGAAAAGCAAGAAATACAGAATTATTTTTAAAATAAAATTTTCAGTGAGAAATATTTAATACTATGCAAGCTATAGGCATTAGTACCCCTCTTCCACAAATTTTCCTGTTAAAACTGTTCAACATGCCTCAATAATGCTACATATTTACCTAGCGAAGCAAAAGAGATTTTGTTCCTTTGTAAACTAAGGTAGTTATCATCAAAGATGGCAGAGGACCACCATTAGACTTCAGCAGGAGTTTACTCTCAGCCGTTCGAAGTTTTTTGAATTCAGTATTAATACTGAACAATTTGAGCATAAGCCTTAGGCACAACATAGCAGTAACTCATATTTCAGTGAGTAATCAGTTTGAATTGCTGCATGATTAACAGTAAGAGCAGAATTAGAAGAGCTCATATTTGTAGTCCCCAGGGACTGGATACAGATGAATCATAGACCCAGATGGGGAAGAGGATGGAGTGACTGCCTTTGAATTAACCCTTGTGAAGAGGGCAGATGGCACATGAAATTCAGGCAAATGAAAGAACTTGTGTATTTAAGATTGCATCTCAAAAAATGGAATACAGTTCTTTCAACAGTTCAATGCAATATGTTAAGGTAAATTAGAAAAAAAGACCTGCAGACTGTCAATTCAACTTGTTTTAGTTAAATTTGCACTAAGTTAACTTCAGTAAGTACCAGATAAACTTAAGAGGTCACATTACAACAGAGATGCTATTAAAAGATGCCCATCTGCTGTTTAAGAAAGTCAATTCCTCCTGCTTTAATTTTATCCATGACCCTCAAGCCCCTAAAATCTGATTGCCTCCCCAGGTTCTCAAAAAATTATCATCATCAATATCATCATTTTAGTCATCTGGACTTGTGGTTTGGTTTGTTTTTTTTCTTATTCTGGCTTTCAGCCTGCAAGATTCAGATTCATGATCTTTCTTCTAGAAACAGACGAGTGGAAAAAAGTTTTTTTTTTAGAAAATGAAAACATTGATTTTCTCATAACTATGCTTATTCCAGAAGATGGAACTTTTCAAGAGAAATAATTATTGTGGCAGTTGACAGCACTGCACTTATTCTATATTGCACAGACTAGATGTAATCTTTTTATTTGCTATTTCTTAGGTCTTAAAAATATTTTACAATGTAAACACAGAAGACCTCACAAAACTAAACCTTGTGAGCTATAGTTTACAGACAAGCATTTCATAAAGGGATTTTGAATTGGTTGCAGGAAGAAAAGGACAAAGGGAGTGGCACGGTGTATTGCATACCATTGGTTTTTCTGACTTGACCGTTTTCACTTGGAGGCATTCTTCACGCATTGAGGTAGTGTTGCTGAGGTCCTTCTGCTCACCAATTGCACCCTGAGTCTGATGGCCTGGTGATCGGGTCTGAGAGTGGCTGCCTGGGTCTCTTGGTGGCGGAGGCCTTGGGTGTATATCTCCCCGCTGCTTCTTGGTGACGTGTGCCTCTGGGCCATGCACGGTCTTCACGTGCTTCCGGAGAGAGCTGGGGTCTGTGTAGCGCTTTGTGCAGCCTGGTATCTTGCAAACATATGGTTTCTGATGAGAAAAAAAAAGCCACCTATATTAGATTTCATTCCATGTGGGACTCCTGAAGAACTCTTTGGAGTACAGCTGATGTCATAGTTACATGCTTTCACACTGACTTTGTTACCTAATTTATGGTCTCTACAAGAATTGAACCATAGAATGGTTTAAGTTGGAAGGAACCTTAAAGAAGATCTAATTATACAGTCCCCTCTCAACATGGGCAGGGACCCCTTGGTCAATGCCATATTCAAACCTGGTCTTGAACAATTCCAGGGAGGGGGCATCCACAGTTTCTCTGGGAAACCTCTACCAGTTCCTTACCACCCTCACAGTAAGGAATTTCTTCCTTATAACTAATCTAAATCTACCCTCTTCCAGTTTAAAGCCATGATCCCTTGTCCTATCAAATCTTGACTGCACCTAGTCAAAACCATTAGTTCCCCACGGTTCAGAAGGTAGCAATTAGTGCTGCACAGTTGGTTGAGGGCAGAGTCCCTCATGGGTACCAACTGGCACAGTTTTCACTTATCTTAGAGGAAGAATCAACTCAGTTATGTCAATTTATGAAGACTGGTCTAATTTTCAACCCTGTCCCTTGCCCTCAGCAGTTTGATAGCATTCTCAGTATACCTAGTACCTACTACTTGACACTGAGAGAAAAAAACCCCTTCAAAAGATGCCGGGCCATTTGTTTAGGCAGAATTAACCGAAGAAGCATTTTTTTTCTAGCTCCTTCAGATCATCAGTACCATGTCAAAGGGTAAGATACAGTGCCATGAATATTTTCATGTTGCAGTAATATAGGCACTAGAACTATTATTACTGCTACTAGCATAACTCATCACTCATTTTTTAAGAAGTCACTTTCTTTATCTGTGATTTTCTGTAGTTCACTAAGCAATGTAGAATAAAGTAAATTTACTCTCTTATGAATTAAAAAAACCTTTGTTGTATTATGAGGGGATTAGAAAGAAGAGCTGAGAACTTCCTAAATCCTTTAATTGCCTCAGGAAGCAAAGTATTGTTCACTCACTTTTATTACTGAATTGTTTCCAAGAAACTACTATTTTAAAGTTTTTTTTCAAAAAATAGAAAGAGACCCTCATGCTGAGTTTCTCAGAGGAGTTCTCTGTCTTCTTACACATGCCATTGTGGAGCCTTTGACAAATACAGCTTTGTCATAGCTGTCTAAGAGAGCTGAGACTGCTTCCACTGACATCAGTAGAAAAAAACCCCTCCCATTTACTTAAAAAGGAGCAAACATGAGCAATTTAGAGATGATGTTCAGCTATCAAGGCAGGTTTTCTCAAGTTGTTATGGAAGCACAAGTCACTAAGCTCTCCTCTGCACGAGTACTGTCATCAAGTTAAGCTGCTTTTAAAGCTCTCTGTGCATTATCTACATAAAATCAAAATGGCACTGCAAGCAAGTAAGGAATTTGTTCTGTGCTTTTCATTGCATTCACATCACTCCACCAGTATATGTTGCCTTAGAAGATAAGCCTGTTTTAGTGTGAAGTGATGGTGAAGGGAATGTTTCATTTGCCCCTGTGGCTGCACCTATCAGAAATCATGTGCAGCATAAAATTTCTCTGGTTGACTCACTGTTAGACACAAAATTCTGATCTTAACACTGGGACAGGTCACATCGCTAAGTATGAGAAGGTCTAACCCATCAACTAGGCAGCACACAGATTGGTTCAGACAGTGAATGAAAAAAGAAAGCTCAGGTATCTTTTGGCAAGACTCAGTGAACTTCCTTTTACTTTGTTGACCATTAATGAAATCACTGTGGCTTCAGTGCCATTATTAGTTGGGCTGCTGAAAACACAAGCGGCAGGGATGAGGAAACTCAGAGCTGTGCAATGCCTTCTGCTTCCTTTGTGACTGAAGAGATGCTGCGGCGTGGAGACTGGAAGAAGATGAATGCTTCCTGGTGATCTGCTGGCCCTAGTGAATGCCTGCGACAGACCCAACAATCAGCTAGACAGAGATACAAGCTGTGTGGAAATGGATAGAGCTGCTATGGTACATCCTGCCCTTCCAGTACTTCCAGATTTAGGCTAGAGATGAAGGAGTATAGGAACATGTCAAGGAGAAGAGATGGGCTCTGAGATGTGAGAGTGAGATGATGTGACTCTGTGCAATTTGAAATGGAGCAATAAAACATGGACAATGCAGGAAGATGGTGCAATTCCTGACAAAGGAGGCAGCAGTAACAAGAAATGCAGTGATAATGAGATGTTACATTCAGAGAGTTTGGGAAACAGCTGTGACTCTCACATATTTACTCTGCTGCATCCCTAGTCCATGAGGTCTGTTCAGGATGGAAAGAAAGAGTGAAAGAGGCAAGAAGAGAAAGAAAAGGCATAACTCAGAACTTAAAATGCAACCCATGATTTCAAATGAGGAGAGGTGTCTGCAGCACCCAAAGTATGCTAGGGAAGCTGCATCCCAGGAGATGCTTCAACACAGGCATGGGAATAAGTCCAGGCACTTAACCTTTCAGCTCCAGAGGGAAAAATGATCCCAGTTCTACCAGGAAAATAGGATCTGTCTCTGGTTAATGCATGTGTTTCCACTAGACTCCCTCCTTCAAAACTCTCCCACCCATAATAAAATGCCAGGTCTGTATGACATACTGTGCTGGTAAGAGCCATCCAGAATTTACCTTCCTTTCAGGTTGCTGAGGGTTGTTGTGCCTGTCCTCTGTAATACATTGCTATGACCATGCTGTAAGTCTGTTCAACAATGAATTATATTAATTTTTTGAAGCTATGCTTACTTACCTCATTGGAATGAGTCCTGTTTTGGTGCTTGGCCCTGTCAGATGCATTGGAGAAAGCTTTGTTGCAGCCTTCATGTTCGCAAACATACGGCTTCTCTCCAGTGTGAGATCTCAAGTGCGTTTTCAAGTTTTCTAGTCTGGAGTAGGCCTTTGTGCAACCTTCAAACTGCAGATGAGAAACAAGTCTGGTTTAGTTTTAATCTTTAGACTTGCAGGAAACAGTTAAAGTGGACTTATAAAAGTTCAGAAATTTTCCAAGCCTTCATAACCTTGCCCAATGTAGTTTTGATTTGAAGGGTTTTAATTTTACCCAAGCAAACTCCATCACAACTCAAGTTCAAATGCTGTCAGCATTATGTATATCTTCTCTTACAGGAGAGCACAGTATTTGTGTACTTCGACTAAGACTGAAATCCATTGCAAAGCCATCAGGAGGCTGGTGGCCAGCAGTAATATCAAGTTCTGTAAGAAAAAATGCCTTTAAATAATTCAGCAAACTGAGCCCTGTTTAATAATGCCTTTTGGGGCTTCTTTGAACTTTTAACTTGAGGAAGTAGGCCAAATCATCCAGGGAATCCGTTGTCCTAAAGCTCTTGTCATCTGGTTGTGCTGGACAACCAAGCAGATATGGCAGTCTCTTCTTCACATGAGTCTGACAGACAAGAGCTCAGGGAATGCAGCACTCCTGCTCTCTTTGTTCTCTTCACAGTCCTTGTAGAAGCCTGGAGCTCAGGCCCCTTTACTTACAGTGCATTTGTGTGGCTTTTCCCCTGTATGTCTCCTCATGTGGACCACCAGCATATATTGGGCTTTGAAAGGTTTCTGCTCCCGGGAACAGTCCAGCCATCGGCACACAAACTCTTTCTTCTCACCGTGTATGTGGTCATTGTTGATATGCTGTTCAGACAGAAGAGGCTACAGCTTAACAGAAATACAACATCAGGTGCAGTTTTACTGTAATTTCACATTGGCAGAACACGACATTCAGGTATGAACCAGGTCCTTGTGGTACCAAAAGAATAAGATCACCTGCACTTCCAAGTGACTGCAGGATTCAAATTATAGATCCTACTGGATATCTACTAAGGTCCATGACTTTTTTTCTACTGGTATCAACAGGATTTGGATCAGGCCTCAGGGATACAAGCTGATAAATGGATCCTGGATAATCTCATGCAGAGCTCCACTTGTGTGATTCACATTGGGTACTGCTTTTGCAGAGCAGGGAAGCATTACTTAAGTGCTGCTTAACATAAACAAGCTTTAGAAAATCAGGCCTTTAGAAACATATCCTACAACCTGAAAAATCAACAGAACTGCTAAACCAAGTTACCATCCCAAATTTTAACTCACTCCCCGTTACTCAAATTTTCTTTCAGTAAATGTATTTGGTTCAGTAAATGTACAGGTCGTGGTGGTGGAAATAAACCCCTACACACTGTGAATATAAACTCTGAGTACTGAAGCATACATCAAGCCAATTTTTGCCATTGACAAGTCTGGCTCTGTCTGAATGTGTGTGGGAATGACAGCTGCCCCAGTCGTGCTAACCTGCAAGCATGTCTTTCTGTGATCAGTGTCATCCATGTGAGTTTATCCAGAAGCAGGACAGGGCTGTGTACCTTGTACTCTTCCACAAAATTATCTTGCTCTGTTTCTTTCATTAAGATCTAGTTCAGGAAAGCATTGAAAAATGGATTTAATTCTCTCTGTGTTTGAGGGGAAACAGGCAGGTGAATCAGGGACAGCCTCAAAATTATTGTTTTTTTCTAAATGTTTAACTGTTTGAATTTTTTTTGCAGAGCTTTAGAAAACAAAAGAAAACTACACCTGGACTTTCAGAGTCTTTTTTCCTATAGGAGCTACCCGACTCTCAGAGAAATCATTCCACACTGCCGTACTTCTGTCATTATGCCACTAGATGGCTGCATTACTCAGCTAATGACATTATTGTCACTAAGGTACCAGCAAAAAATCTTTCCAGTTTTTATTTCATCACATCACAGGGATGAAATCTGAATCTGTTCCATAATGAGCCCACATAAAACGTCAGCCATACGGAAACTCAGTAGCTCATATTGGAACACAAAAAAGATAATCCCAATCTTTTCTGAAGTCTTGAAATCAGTTAGAAAGCTGCATAAAATCATGTATCTTCAAAATTACCCACCATCGCCATGGAAAACAGACATTCATTGCCTGTAAAAGATGACAGATCTTCTTCTGAAACTTTATTGCCATTTCTTAAAATTTGTTAAGGGGCACAGAACAGAGCAGATGCGCTGGGCAACATATGACATGTAATCTGCAAGAGTTAATGTTCCTAGTGCAGATCTGTAGCCATTCATAATACACACACCTGTGCCAGGAGCCTTCACATGTCCTGCGCTGTGAAATTGCATCAAAAGAGTTCAATGAGGGTAATGTGTGCTCTTTCTTGAAAGAGAAGTAACAGGACAAAATTAAATGCATTCAAGTAATTCATGGCCAAATCTCTCTGTAAACATTACAGACTGTGAGTTACGTGGTTAAACCACGAGGGGGATGAAACTTGAGTTTGTGACACAGGCTTTCCATTTGATACAAAAACCTCAAGGCTGGATCAATCACTTCACCACAACACCTCCTTTTACCTCCTACTGTGTGGACACTCAGGCACCATGGAGGCTCTTTCAGAGAAAATCTCCATAGGACAGTTTTTTTCTCTTTGTCCCTGCAAATCAGCTTGCTCCCTGTGCTCCAGACCTCTAGCCTTTAACAGCATGAGAATCCTCTAAAACTGACCTTTCTCATGAGCCTAAAAGTCCTTTCTTCACTCCCTCCCTAGCCCAGGCTCACTGCAGAAGCTGAGAATGTTTGTTGAGAGTGGTAATGATCATTTGCTTCTCTCCATCGCTGGCTTACCTGTCAAATATCTCGTGATCATCCTTTGGTCTCTCACAGCTGTGGCCCTCTATACACATTTGCCCTGCTCTCTTATTCTATCAATCCATTCCTAGACTCTCTGATATTCCTACAACCAAACCCCTCTTTGTGCTATTTTCCCTCATTGCCCTAATGCTCCAAGTGGCCCCTGAGAGCTCACCTGCAAATCCATCTCATTCTCATTTAACCCCTCTGAGAATCCTCACGTTTAGGGAAAGCCTGGAACAAATGAGCCTGTGATCTGCTAATCTGGGTAATTTATTTGTATTACAGGTGAGCTGCTTAATTACTTTTTACAGAGTGGTGACATTTTAGCAGACCTACAAACATGTCCAAATATTGAAAGGCTGGACTGGAGGAAGACATTTGCTAGACACAAAATCAGCATCAGCAGTGCTCTCAAGTAAGGAGATATACAGTATTTGTCATCCTGAGATTCGAACACCCTCACTTGCTCAATTTATGATGAGAAAACTCGTCAGTCATCTGCTAGTGACATATGAGCAGAACTACACAGAAGAAAACCACAAATCTACACTGGGATTTTTTAGTGTTATCATTAGCAGAAAGAATGTGCAATTTTTGAGACACATTTAAAGGTGCAAACAACACCATTTAGAAAAGTTCAGAAGTTTATGAACTCTGGCATTCAGGTTCTTTGACTCAGATAATTACCCTTGGATTTTACACAGTGTTTTTGGCTCCCTGGTCTCTGTTATGAGAGGAAATGAACAGTTTTGAGCTTGTAAAACAAAGAACAGTCAGGAATAAGAGTATTATGCAAAGCAGAAGCTTTGGTACAGTACAATAAGGATTTATGGGGTTTCAATTTATAATCTGTTTGTAACCTTATTACACCCATGAAATGTCACATTCTAGGGACTAGATCAGAAGGATTTTTTTTTTCTGGTGAAATTGAATTTTGATGCAGTTTCAGGGTGTGAAAAGGCTTTTCTTTTAATTTTATGGGCCCAAACCTGCAAGTTTTACTTATGCCTGTAATCCTTATTACAGTAAATAGGCGCATGAAAGCCAATGATATTACTCCCTAGTGTCGGGTTTGCTAGCATAAGGCTCTGAAGCACCAGCTCTTTATTATTAAGAATTTCAGACCTGAAAAAAAAGCCTTCATTAAAAGCTGGAATTCTACAAGCTATCTCCCACTGCACACAGTTCCAAAAAGCTGCTAAACAGGGGTCATTTGCAGAATACCAGTCACTTTCATGCTACTTCAATGCTTATTACCAAATCTCTGTCTGTCCTGGCTCATTTTCTTTTCTTTAAAAAATGTTGTTATTATCTTGTAGTTCCAAAATACCCGAAAATGAACACAGAGAGCTGACCTAAATACTAATTTTGGTCTCAAAATGATCTGCCTTTGAAGGATGAAGCTCTGAGATGGATTTCAATTCCAGAGCATAAAACCACACCAGATTAATTGAAATCAAGGCTGAAGTTCACCTGTCATCTCTACTGGGCAATCTCAAGTCCAGGGGTAACGGGAAATTCAATCCACAGTATCCTGGAAACATAAATGCTTACATGATTAAGAAATACTATTGAAAAGGGAATGCCTTAAATCATGCATGTTCTCATATAGTCCATACCATTTCCAAACTGTACCTGTTAATTGATATTGTAGCAGATGAGGTGACACTGGAGGTAGGCTCTGCAATAATCTTAGTGATCCATTTCCCTCCTCCAAGAGGGTTTGTAGAAGAAAGGAGAATCTGTGCACATCCTAGCTGACTGCATGGTACCCATTAGCTATTCAATACATAAACAAAGGCCAAATGTGTTCTCACAGTAGTCAAACAGCAGGAGGTAAAGCCTCTCCATATCAGCGTAAAAACTTTAGGAACATCAGAAGAAGAATGTCACTGCAACTAAGATTGCATCTGAAAACAAAGTGCTTTTTGGTGGCAAGAGCAGAATATTCTGGGAGAATCTCACATTTCTGTTCTCTAACCTAAATATGCCACCCTAGAGTGCAGGAGAAAACTGGGAAGAGGTCATGCTGTATTGGTATAATGTGGTGAGTTAGTGGCAGAGTGAAAGGCATATCACCATTACCAAAATTTGGTTTAATTTCAGTTATAAAATGACAGTTTCAGACTTTCATCATCTCACTGTTATTTCCCTGTATTTTCAAAAATTTAAAAGGAGGTGCTAAATAGCTTCTCACTAGATCTCATCACTGACATTAAGCAGAGGAAGCATTTATACCATCTTCTAGCACAAATCTCCCCTGTACTGTACTGCCACAAAAAGTCCCTCAAACTAGCAGAGCTGCTGCATTTGATGCATACGGAACAAAGTGTGAAACGTAAAGAGGCATCGCAATGGAACGGCTTCTAAACACAGCTTGTCTCACAGCTGCAAAAGACAGCTGTGGAGCCCACAGAGAGGATATATGCAGAGGTTGTGTCTGGCAGTACCAGACTGGATAGGTCTGAAACTGTTTTGGAAGCGGATTAGCTGTCCCTGACCTGCAAGTCCTGCAGGGAATACTTTCATTTCTGTGTTTTGCATAGCAAATATAGATTTGTCTTTAAGCCCACATAAAGTTAGAAACAGGTTCCTGGTCGTCAGGCCCATCCCCTTGCTATGGTAAGTCCCACTGCACATAATCCTGGTCATGAACAGATTTTTCAGTTCTAAGTACCTTGGTGACCAGCTCCCTCTGCTCCCAGTGGAAGGTGCTTCTAGGAACTCACTCTTCTGCTGGTTAGCAAATAATTTTTAGCTTCGATTTATTCACAGCCAATTTATATTCATTTGTTCTTGTGACAACACTATCCTTTAGCTTAAATAGCTCTGCTTTCCTGCAGAGTGTTTAGTTCTCTCCATTCTCCACCCTAACTAACTAGCAGACACCACTCTCCTCTCTGTCTTCATTTTTTGGATTAAATAAACTAATTCCTTCTGGTGTTCTCTTCAATGACCAAGTCCTCATCCCCCCCTTAACCTGCTTTGGCTTGAGGTGAGGAAGTTCAAGTCCCATTTCATTTTGTTCCCAGATTCCCCGTTGCCACTTTGAGGACTGTATTAATCCATCAGTGGACCTCTCAGCCTCTTCACCTGCTCTAAAATAACTTCAATCTTCTTGCCCAGAATAGTGTGAAGTACCCCAGGGCTCACCAGACTTGGTGTAACAGAATTCAAACTTTCCTGACACCACCACTTAGGTTTAAGTAGAGACCTCACATCACTTTAGACTTGAGACTATTACCAAAGCCTCTGAGTACCTCATAGTTTGTGAATGTACCTCTCTCAGCAACACACCCCAGAGAAGAATATCTTCTATTATGGTCACAGTTGAAGCAGAGACTTAAGGCCCAGGAAATCTAAAGGCCACATTCATAGAAGTATGTAGATCTCTGACTCCCACTGAAAGTAGTCACTTGTTCATGAACGCTGTGCATACTTCTGAGGTTCTTGACCTACACAGCTTCCTGAAATAGCCAAGTGACTGCAAAAAGAATATCAGTGTTCAGAATAGTGACAGGGCAGCATTTAAACAAGTCCCCAAGCTTGCTTGCTTCCCAGGGATGCAATATGCAACTCATCACTGCTCCTTGTTACCATTTTAGGTAGTCAGGCAACTGAGAGGTGACATCAAATGGGCCTCCCTACCATCTCATTAATATCTTGATAAATGTTGACTCCATGATTCACAATAAGATGGACAGGCAAAGGCATCATAAAAAAGTCAGGATATAAAGGAGGTCCTGGTAAGCCCGGAAATCTCCTGTGACAATAGAAATATCATTGTGAGGAGGAAAAAATATGCATCTCCATGGAGTGAAACCCCCAGCAGACTTCTCAGACACATTCCAATCACTGCAATCGAGTCTCTCTCTAATGTCTGTGACTCTCTGTTAGAACAATGTATGCATTTTAATTTCCTCTTATCTGATGGAAAATAAGGACAGGTCCTGTCTGTCCTTTCCTGACTAAAGACTTTGCAGGCACAACCAGGCTAAACTGCCCCAAGAGTCCAATGTCTCCTCCCTGCTGCTCAAGTTGAGAGTACATTTTTGACCCTGTGTCCTTAGGCTGGCACAAGTAATTAAGCCATTTTAGTTCCTGAGACGGAAGGAGTTAAGCTGCTTTAAGCCCTTATGGTGGCATAAACACTTAAGCCAGCTGCAGTTCCTAAAGCTATGTGGAAGCTATAGCTATACATATATAGCACTTCCACATAGGCACATGCCTGTGGAGAAGCTCAGATAACTATCTCCAATGCTACTTCCTTTCCTTTGGATGCACTTTTTGTTATGCTTATTAGTGTTCTTGATGCTATCTCTCATACTTTATGGAAGATTTCAGAAATGCTGTTGTGACAGATTTCTGCTAATGCTGATTAGCAACATGAAAATTTATACAATTTGATGATCTGGCCCAAAGCAGGTCAGTCTCTCCACAGTCTTGACACCTTTACTGAAATGGAATACACATAGTTAAGATCATTTGGATCTTATAAGCACTGCACAGCAATTTCCTCAGTATGTAATGAATACACTAAATATCCTGTGCACTGCACTCCTCACCTCACAGTATTTGATCTTGTAACTCAATCTCTACACTTAATCTCTCCACTATTAACAAATGAAGACCCTTGCTCCCCCTAGATATGGTCATGATTGTAAACCTAAATGAAGACTAGTGGCATGCCACATTTTATAATTAGATATTTTGGGGTTACATGTGAGAGGAGTGTGGCTTTTTTAACAGTTGTAGTGGGCTAACATTAGCCAACAATGCCTACCAGATTCATTCCCACCAACACCTGCAAGCAGGATGGGGTGAATTGGAAAAAGGTAAAATCCATGGGTTGAGATAAGAATAGTTTAAAATCCAAAATAAAAACTATAATAGTACTAATAATGATAATGATGGAAAGGGAGATAAGAACAGGGACATGAATAATAACCAGTAGAAACAAGAGATGCACAGGATCCTTGGTCACCTCCTGCTCACTGATGCTCAACACACCCCTGAGCAGCAATTGGTCATCCCAGTCAACTTCCCCCAGTTTATATCCTAAGCCTAATATTCTGTGGTATGGAATATCCCTTTGGTCAGTTGGGTCAGCTGTTCCCGGCTGTGTACCCTCTCAGCTTCTTGTGCAGCTCCTCCCTGGCGGAGCATGGGAAACTGAAAAGTCCTTGGCTTAGAGTAGGCACTGCTTAGAAACAACTAAAATTTCTGTATGTTATCAACCTTATTATCATACTGAATCCAAAGTATAGAATGTACCAGCCACTAGGGAAGAAAATTATCTCTATCCCAGCCAAAACCAGGATAAAAGCATGCAAAATTATATATATACTGCAAATGTAACTCTAGTGTGACTAAAAATATTTTACTCATTAAAAAAAAATACTATATAAAGAAAGTTTCAGTTAAAAAATGGTTATTTCAAAAAGGAGTGAAGCATGTGGAAAATGGGAAATGTAACTTACCTATTTTATGAACTTAACATTTGAACTGTGTGTCTATGACTGTTAATAATAAGAATAAAAAGAGACTCCAGTCAGCACTCCAGCTGAGTTCATGCTTGAAGCTCATTTATTACTGTGTTGCTCTGGATACCTATTTCTGTTCCTTGAGAACTGGCAACAGCAGTCAATGAAGAAAGGGAAGAAGCAAAATTAGAAACCCTAAGTCAACTGAAAAATTATGATGATTTAGAACTTGAGATAACTCCTGTATGTAGAAGGATGGGGATGACAGGCACAGGAGAAGGGCAGCATGGAAACCAAAGGCTGGGAGAGGATAGAAACAGTAAGAAAGGAGGACTCCAGTGTCTGAGGGAGCATTCCCAAATAAATGGTAGACTGAAAGGAACCTTAGAGATGTTGCAAGGAACAATTGGGGTCAAGAGCTTTCTTGGATCAGCACAGCTGCCACTGTGAGAAGACTGGGTTTATAATCATATGTAAAAATTTAGTAAAGATCTGGGGTTCAGTGCAACACATGGACAGAGACTGTCCCTGTTTCATGGAGCATACAAGTTCAGAAGCAAGGAATGCACAAAGGCCAAGAGCAATCAAACTAATAATAACTAATGAACTTTTACATTTTGTGGAGTTTACTGTACGTCTGAGCAGGAATCATCTTTTTGCCTCAAATACTGTTTAAGTAAGCCATGGTGAATCAAATTACTCTTTACATACAGGATTGGATAAGTCTTATTTTCTAAATGTGAAACTGCATTACTAATTATGGAATATATATTACATATATATGTATGGAATTATATTAGCAATATGCTAATTCAAAGGACACAGCTCACTAGGACTGTTTGCTTTTCACCTCCCTCTTTTAGCTGAAAATATAGGTCTGATTATTTTTTTCATCTCTCTGCCCTAACAACAGCAATAAAATTTCCAAATGTCCCAGTTAAAAAAAAGATATTTTGTTTCTGCTCCTCCTTTTGTTCTCCTGTAGTTGTTTTTGTTGCCTATCAATAGGTTAAAGATATTCAACTTGTATGTTTAAATGCTAAAGACAGAGAAGTCCCCATGGATACGTCAATCATTGGCTCTTGTACAAAGAAAATACTGTAGTTTGCTCAGAAGAGCTTTCTGTGGCAATTTAAACACAGTGAGACAGACACAATATCCTGGAGAGAGGAAAACCTGCCTTATTACATTCCTGACCCAAGAGAAAGGATCTGCCCTTAGGATATAAAGAGAATCAGTGGGAGGAAAAAAAAGAGAAAAGTTATCTAATCCTAAAAATAAAGACAGTGGTTCATAATACAGCATGACCTTCTTTTAATCTCTGATATAGCAGTTATCCAGTATGGATGTGATAGAATACCAATAGGGCAAATACAGCTTTCTCGACAGGCAGGGAACCAACACCCTCAGCCTGTATCTGCTTCCAGGTTTTGGACAGCTTTTCAGTAGATTCTGGTATATTCTCTGGAGTGAATGGAACTTACGGGATATTGCAGAGATTCTTTCCCAATAAGATCACATCTTGTTTTGTTTCATTTCATATACATATATTCACGTATGTAGTACAGTTAACTCTGTTAGCAGCAAAATGCACTCCATCAAGGGCAATGTTTTACAGCTCTCCCTTGATTTCCTGTGTCAGAGCATGCAGCTATAAAACAATGGGAAGAAATTGCATCTTTATTTGCTAAACCTGAAAATCTAATAAATGGGATTCTGCCTGTACAGCAACATAAATGCTGTGGACATTATTCATTCATTCCAGTTTTACAGTGGTAGGAAAGGTGTTTTGATGACTCTCAGGTTTGTTTCTTTTCTGATGTTCTCTTCCATAACTCTTTTAAAAAAATCAAGTGCCTTGTTTTTCTTGGAACTTGCATTCTTGTATTACTAGCTGGGACACATAGGTGAAGCTGGTGTAGTACAGGAATTCCAGCTTTCTTTACTCCTTTTCTTTTTTCTCCAGCTCTAGAGAATTTTTCAATGCATGCTGTCATGATAACTGGGTTTTACCATCTCCTCCAGCCCTGATGCTTTGTACCACATTTGCCTTAGTTCAAGCAATGTATCACAGCTTCCCTATTTTAGCAATGTTATTAAAAAAAGAGAAAAAGCTCCACTTCTTCCTTAAACTACCTACCCAATCTGTGACTTACCAAGGGACAGGCTAATTACAGTTTTGTGAGGAGGCTGCGGAAGGAATTGATATTGGAAGCCACAAGGCAAATGTTCAAATCAATTGTTCTCAAACAAGGATATTTTGGTTAAATCTCTGCTCTCCAAGGAGCAGCCCTGCTCTTTTGAGAACTGCTGAAGCAGGGAAAGATGCAAAAGGTTACATGAGGATGATAAATTCTTGGGGCACTGGAATGAAGGAGCCTGTAGAGCAGAAGTGCCCCTACAATGCTCCTGGAAGAGAGTACAAGGGGCCGATCACAAGCTGAGCACTCCTGGTGTTTCTCCCAACACCTTCTCCTACCTGCCTGTTGTCTGCAGTGCTTCCCAGTTCTCCTGGCTGTCCTCCAGGCTGCCTCTGCCACAGCACTATCTGCACAGCTCCTGCAGGTTGTGTCACGCACTCCACAATGCTGCAAGGGTGCTGGCAGACTCCCCTCAACTTCCACTTGCTTCAGGATCTTTCTTGGTGTAGATCAAGAAGTGGTCTCTTGATTGAAATGACAGCGGCCAAACTTGAAAATTTTGCACTTGCCTTGTACAATGGAGTAAGCTAGGCTCACTGTTAAACACTCTTCAAAGCCAAGTATAATGTGGCAAACGGTCAAATAATGCAGGCAGGAGTCAGGGTTTTCTTGATCATCTGAAGCAATATTACACATAATATAGGCACAATTAAGACTGTGTGTGTTTGAACACACNTATATGTATGTGTGTGTGTGTTTGCCTTACTTCTACCTTGTTTTTTTAATGCTCTTCACATTTAAGTCCCCCAGTTACACCTACATTTCACCCATCTTCTATGTAAAGGTCATCTGAGAAAAATTTAGGGTAATTTGGTACCTGCAGCATAACATGAGCCCCAAAACAGATTACTGAGGAGAAAACAGAGGGAGAAAAAAGACAGGTGAAGCCTGTAACAGTGATAGAGAACTCAAACTTGGCTTGAAAGACCAGGACTGGAAGAAGAAAGTTGACGACGGCCATTTGTTGAAGGGTTTAAGACCCAATGCTGACTACATGATGAAACTGTGATGTCGATCTTTACAGTGCAATAGCAAATGAATGTGGTTTTCTCCCAAATCCCATACCCTAGCCTTGCACTGACAATCTTCAGCCTATTCTGCCTCCTTTCCTCTCATTCTTCTCCATCACACATGCATCCAAGCTCTGCCCACATGCTTTCTGAGAGGTGGCTACAGGCAGAAATTCTTCAGCTTGAGCTGCAGAAGAACTTCTGCCTTCAGGAAACAGCTCTACAGAATGATTGCAAGGAGTGCAATGTGTGTTCAAGTCATAAGCTCACAAGAGAGGAAATTCACATTGCAAAGAGCTCCATATTCCCTTCAAATCCATTAGACATTCCTCTCTTAAATTAGCCAAAGCAGTAGAGCACAAACAAGGGAGAGGTTTTCCTACAGTTGGATGGGGAAGAGGGTAAAGACTGGCCAAACATCTGCCTTTCACAGGTTCTAAGACTGCCAGTGAATGTTGCCTAGAAAATGTACTGTCTGATACCTTCTAGGAGTGGCTGAATACAGGAGAGAAAACAACCTGAGGCTCAACTTCAGAATTTTCTGCTTCATGATCTTTGCATTTAAGGATAAAAATTGATTTTACATGCAACTGCTAGAGAATTTTCAGGAAAACCATGTCTCCCTCACAGGCAGTATCCAAGATGAACAATGGCTTAGTCTTCTTTACAGATCTGAACTCACGTACATCTGTGCACAATCTTTAACAAAAACATACAGGACTTACCTTAAAAAAAAAAAATTGAACAACTTGAAGAGCTCAACACTTAGCACTGTTACAGATGTTAGTATAACACACCTAAAAGCATATATTCTATTTCTGGATTTTCCTCTCTGGCAGAGCAGACCACAAAGGACTCCTGCCAGCACACATGAGAAGGAAGTAATCATAAAGAGACATTATAGTAAGATAGTTCATCTGACTTGCAAATAGTATGAAGAATGAAAATACTGTTCCTGCTTTTGACAGAAGCACACCAGCACACACAAGGCAGAACTAAATACTTTGGATGTTTTCCCACATTTCTGCAGAAAATAAAAGATTATAGGCCTCCTTCCTGCCACCATAACTCATCTGACTTCAATGGAAATCAGACCTGCTGTATATATTAAACCTGAAATTAACTATTCTCTCCCTCCATATTGTTTGGCTTTGATAAATTCCAGCCATTGCTCCTGGCCAAGATGCACAGATCCTGTTCAGTGATCTGCTCTGCTGGCATGAGCTCTTATGGCAGCCTGGAGCCCATTAAATTTAATTGGGTCCAAACACACTGAGCTCTCTGCAGGAGTGGGCTTTAGCAACTCTTATAGTTACTGAGCTGCAGGTCCAAACCATGCTAAAAGTAATAGTATTCTCCTTATACACAGGGCATGTTCACAAGAAAATAAAATTGGAAGAGATTCCTAATCTTTACATTCCACAGCACAGACCAGAGTGGTAGAGCCAAGAAATAAAAGCTTTTGAGTAAAGATGCCTAGAGAAGAAAAAAACATGGAAGGAAAGAAGTACCCAGCAAAATATCCCAACAAGTGGTGCACCAAATGAATGCATAGAGACAGAGCCGTTTTATAAAAATTATAAGGCTGTAATGACAAAAATCTGTTAAATTTTAAACTGCCTTTCAGTTCAATTTGGAAATACACTGGAACCAACATTTAGAACCAGAAGTTTAGAATCAACAGGCTCTTTGAGTTAAAATGTAACTGTATATTACAGCAGCTTTATGCAATTTTATATTAGCAGAAACTGCTTAATCCCATGAACCAAATTAGAAACCTATGAAAGGCTATAGAAAGAAAAAATAAGGAAAAGCTAAAAACTACCATTTTAAGAAGATTTTGAATTCTTCCAAACTCCAGGAGTAGTATAATGGGTCATCTATCTATGCAGAAAGATTAGAAAAATATTTGATCCTTTACAAAAAAGTTAAACCACTGACTCTTTTACTGAAAACCCTTTGTCCCTAAAGGAGGTAAATAGCAAGGTAAATGTCAGATAATGAAATGGGATCTGTTTGTCAAGGTGCATTAAGCATACGTCACTAGCAGTAAGCATGTATATAGGACTTGCTGAAAAACATGCACCTCCTTCGGTTTAACCTCGGACCAGATTTTGTAAAATCATGCACTTTTTTCTATTTTTAGTATCTTATTAATAACTACAACATAGCTAATACTGATCCATTTAAAAAGAAAGAAAATATATTCCTCAGCAGGATCTTCCTGTAAGTCAACCAGTAAATCTTTCTAATTTTTTGTAAAGAGAGCCCTTGTGCTTACCACATGGACACATACAAATTGTTTGTATGATTAAAATACCAATGCTTTGTCTGCAGAAAGAGACTATTGAATAACAGCTTTTTTTTTTCAATAAATGCATTTAGCATATCCTTATACATAAACTACGAAAGTTGCAGTTCAGATTAGCGATAAAGCCTGATCCACATTTAGCAATGAAAGGCACTAAAAACATCTACAAAAACTGAAATATAGTGAATTAAAATACAGAACACTTTCACAGAAGCTACAAAGAAAAATGCTAGCAGTGACAAGCAATGCCAAAAATCTTTCCTAGGCAATATATGTTTTAACGTATATTTAATCACAGAGGAGATCCTAGTAGAATAAATCTAGCTTCAGCACATGCAGCAATTAATTGCTGCTCTAAGACCTCCCTTGGGTATTTTTTACCAGATATCCACTTAGAATTTCCCTTTTGCATCCATGCTAAGCTTAATCATCCTTGTCACGTCCTGGAAAATTCAGGGCTAGCCAAGGTCTCTTTCCCATTTTAGAAGTTAGTCACACTTGACGTTTCAGGCAACAGCAGCAGTTACCTTCTTTCATCTTTTTTCTGCCATGGGATAACATTTTTCTATCCTCTCATATGTGCCATAAACAGTCCTGCGCTGTATCTAAAGATGTATGTTTGAGCTGTTTCAATGAAAACTATGCAGAATTTCTTAGTAAACATGGGAGTATCACCTGAAACACTTAGAAAAGGGCCAAGAAGAATTTTTTTCTGCCCCTGCATTCCACACACTAACTTTAATTGGCTTCCAGTGAACTTACAAGGGCTTTTGGTAACTAAAAATCAATCCTAAATAGTCTGGTTTATCTCAAAGATTCCTATCTTCTCCTGTATACCACTGTGGCACCATCTGAATGGGACAGACTTTTTCTGGCAGACAACCACAGAAATTTGCAGCATCAAACCAGAGGGCAGTCTGGTATCTCTGTAAGTCTTACTCATCCAAAAACTTTTCATAACTGGAGCCTGGCGCCTTTGCAATGTCATATAAAACGCACTTCTTTGGTCAGACTTTTTTTCCTAACCGTAAATGTTGGAATCCCCTTGGCAATTAATTTCCTGACTGGCAATCCTTAGCTCTGATCCATGCAGAGAGACTGGCTGCACTGGAGGGATGCATGCAAGGCACATGCTCTGACTTTGCAAAATGAAGTGGTCTCTTGATTTAAATGACAGTGGCCAAGCCTGAAAACTTTGCACTTGCCTTGTATAATGGAGTAAGTTAAGCTCACTGTTAAACACTCTAAAGCTGAGTACAATGTGGCAAATGGTCAAACACTGCAGGCAAGGTTTTCTTGGTTATCTCAGGCAATATTACACATAATATAGGCACAATAAAGAAATGTAAACACTACCCCAATGGTAGTGAGATAGAGGAATTGTATGATACATTATTCAATAATTAGTACTGATAACAGTTTAGAGGATACAGTCTTCACTTTAAGAAAACTTACACTAACAACAACAACAAAATCACTGCATATCCACAGTGTATTAAGATTCTCTGCTCTCAGCTCTTGTACAGAGGTACAGAACTCTTGTGGCAATCCTGCCTGATGCTGGTAACTGGCAAAATACTCTACAATGAACAGACTAGAGCTACAGAAATGCTTCCCCCTAGCAGCCAGGCCAGGTTGGTCAGTTCTGATATATAAGGTATTCAGAAACAAAGGGACAGAGAAATTCCTGTAAATAGCCAGACTCTAAAAATTTTTTTTTCACGAAGTTTCCTTCAGTTTTACACAGGAGAAAGTTGGTATCATGCTCATATGTATTGTGAAGAGTGAGTTATTATCTTTTTAATTAATTCAGCTTAAAGTAGTGCAGTTTCATGTAATGTGCTCCAATCCTGAATTCCTCAAATTAAGAAGCATTATAAATACGGGAAAGATCCTCGTCCCTCACACTACAGAATCCTAAAATAATACACCACAACCCTCCACTCCCACAAACCATACTGGACCTCCCTGGATGCATTCAAGGTGTGTAGTCCTTATCTGGTAGGAATCACTTCTGAGGTAAGATGCTAACCAGAAGCAAAGGACGGACTTATCTGTTCAGTGCTCCTCTCTGAAAATTTAGTGAGTGCCTACCCACTGCTGCACTGCTGTTCTTTCTTTTTGTGCTTTCTTGGCACATGTAGGAGAGGATAAAAGCCTAATGGGTGCGAGTGTCAGCACAATATAAATTGCTGCAACAAAAAACTTGATGCATGACTTGGGATCTGAAAGAAGAATGTCCACCATTGTTTGTGATTATGGATCACATCACAATCTAATAGCAATTTTTATTTAATCAATAATTTCCATGCTGAACAGACAGCCCTGTTACAGAGAATCGACAAGCAAGTACTGATAGCGACAAGGCTTGTTATTAATCTTTACTCTGCCAACATTTCAACCAAACTACTGTAAAAAAGCACCACCAAGATGGATTTAGAAGTAGGTATTTTAAATTTTTTTTCTGTCTCTTTTTCTTTCTCTCTCTCTTTCTTTATCCCTTTTTGTTTTCTTTTCTTTTTAGATACACAGTTCCATTACCCTTCTCCCTTTTCAGGTATGTAATGTTTCACATACTTAATATTCTAAATTTATTTGAAAAACCTGGGGCTTGAATTGCACAAAAAAGGCAATTCATATTAAGCAATTTCACAAATCAGTGGGACCTAGCCCAGTGCTGAGTGTTAGCCATTATAGGCTAATAAATCATACTTTCTCTTTGAGATGTCAATCGCCAAAGTGCTTTGTAAAAATGTTGGCATCTGTAATTCAGCGAAGCCTTTTCATCTTGAAATAAGATGCTCCAGACTGATAACAAGAATAATCCTCTCTTGATCAAAAAAAAAATCTGCATTTTACCAATTAAAGCTGCTGCCAGAAGCCAAACAGAGCAGCACTGAGACTCCACTGTAGTTTATCTCTGCTAAACACAAGGAGGGATACAGTTGGAGCTTTGTTTCATTTTCAGCTTGACTACTTTATCTCACAGAGAACTGCAGCATCTCAGCCCTGTGATACACATAAGAATGGTATATGCAGACCTCATACCTACAGTGCAAGCTACCAGAGGACCCAGTCCTGACAAAACCACCACCCATTCATTTTATAGATTAGGTACTCAACATGTTGAAGAAAAGTCATGCTCACACTGAAGTTTAAGCACAGGGAAACAGTAGATTTTTTTCCCCACGATAAAAGGCTCATCTGCTTTTTATTTTTCTTTTACTTTCTATTAAGAGGTTACACAAACAATAGAGGCTGCAAAAATGAATCCAGGCAGCCCAGCCCTTTCAAAACCAAACATAGAAACTTCACTCATGCCTGTATTCAACTTGCCTATCTCTGCCTCCATTTGTACATGCTGATCTGCCACTTCTGTCGCAGAAAAAGCACTTCCACGTGCAGCTGAGCCAGCAGTCACAGATTTCTTCTCAGGATTGGTTTACTATGAGTGTATTTTTTGGTAGAATATGGGTGACAAAAGCAGTGCAGAGACATACCACACCAAACACATCAAGGTAGATCTCCTGGTTCACCCTAATAACACAGGCTATATAAAATCAAATTACTTAACAGAAGCAAGGCATGAATAAGCTGAACAGAAAGAACAGCTCTGTGCAGATGAATCTGCTTTGTCCTGGCCCTTTGGTCAGGACTGAAATGTACCTGAAGTCCATACACAAGCGCAGCCCTTTGTGCTGCTCTAAGGCAGCAAAATTAAGGCAGGGAGGGACTTCCCTTTCCTCTCTTCTCCATCATATGCCAACAAGAGTCAGGAGGGGAAAAGTCAACTCAGTTTCCTGCTTTACTCTTGCCTATGAGTTTGTCATTCAGTTGGCATGGGCTCCCCTGGGACTTGGCTGGCAGCTTCTTACCCTACATTTCTCCCCCAAAACTGGAAGTCACCTATAAAATATCAGTAACTTGGAAGAGTTCACCAGCTGAACTCTCAGGCAAACACTTCAAGTAAGTATGTATATCCACAAACCACCTAAACAGTGCTGGTTAAGAGCATGGACCAAAGTCAAGCCCTGCACAACCCTTTCTATCCAAGTGTCCACTCACTATGGGTAGAGTGGGTAGAGTAATTTCCCAGGGCACAGGGGGAGTGCTGCTCATCCCTACCTACAACAGTCAAAAAGAAGTGTTATTTAAAGGACATGTCATAGTTTAGCAACCTCTGTCAGGGGTACCAATTCAAAGACAATGATTTTGTCAACTCATATGAACAGAAGCCATAGCAGCAGCAGACTAACAAAAAGTTTTCTTAATGCTGTGAAAGAAATGCTAATTACAGAGGAATTAAAATTTAAAAATGATTACATTTCTCTCTCTAAATCCCCTCTTAATACTTCACAGATTAGGGTGGATTTATTTTGTTGTAAACCTTTTTCTATCAAAAAATAAGTCCCCATGTTATTTTTTCCCCCCTTCTTCTCTGTGATTTATCAAAGGCCAGACTAGGCAGGGAGTCTGCTGATGCTCTTATGTAGTGGAGTGCTTAAGAAGACCTGAGCCAAAGCACAGCTGGCCTTTGGGTCAAGCCCACAATGAATAAGATCTCTTCAGACAGCACCATTGATGACTTTTAACACTGCTGGGAAGCAAAGGACACCACGGTGACTGATGCAGAACAAGGATGTGCTAAGAAGCACAAGCAGGATCTGTGTTAGAGCCTGGGGGCTACTGGGCAGTGAGGTCCATCTGTGGTTACTTAACCTAAAAACCCAACAGCACTTACATGGACACCTCTGATGGGGGTTAAAGACTTGCTTAATTTAAACAAGACTGTGTTAGGTACCTAGACAGAAACCAAGAGAGAATGAATACATTCTCAAGGGCACAGATCTGCTTACCAGCTTTGCTATGTCATCTAATAAACTGCTGGCCTATAAACAATTCAACAATTCTGGCACAGTTCAAAAGAATGGGCTCAGCAGCTCATAATCCAGGTGTCTTAATTAGAAATCAGACTTTAAACAGGTAATGAGGGAGAGATTTCAAAATCTAAAAACTTCTGTGCAGATGTCTCGTATGATTATTTATTATAATCTCTTCTTCCTTTCCTTTGTACTCTCACAGCTACAAAGATCAAATATATTGAGGGGATGGACAAACTGAAAAAAAGCTTTCCCTTGGCACTTGCTTGCCACTGAAACAACTCCCTGCCTTCTCCAAGTTGTTCCAACTTTCAGCCCAAGCCTTGGGCTTGTCTCACATGAACTGACTTCTTTTGTCCACAGCACTCTTTCTCCAAGTATGAGTTAGGGTCTAGACCCCAGTGAGCAAAAAATAAAACAAGGTGAATCAGAATAAAATCATCAACAAAACTCCCTTTGCTGTTATCCAGTCTTTATTCTTTTCAATTTAAAGGAAACATCCCTGAACCTTTCAAGGCAGTAGCTGTCGCTGCAATGTACAATGAACTTGTGAATGAGCTGAGGCTTCTCTGTGATACTGTGCTAGAGTGAAATAAAACTATAATGAAAATGCACCAAAACTGCCTCTGCAAAGAAAATTTAAATATTAAGTAAATCCCTGAACATATTTTGAGAAGCAGGCAAACTGGGATGTGTAATTAAACCCCTTTGGGATTGTAATGGACTTGTTTCACAAAGCTGGGACTTCACCTGCCCCACTACCAGTTTGCAAGCACACCTTCAAGATCCAGAGAAAAGAAACCACTAATGCATGAAGGATAATCTTTTTGTTGGGTCAGATGTGTGCAATTGCCTCCATGTAGGTGCAGATGCCTATTCACACAGCTGTACCCAGCACCTGCCTGGCTTTGGCAGCTTTGGGGCCCTTTGCTTACAGGGCAGCTTCTCCTCTTGCAAATGGTAGGCAATGTGCAACTCTTAGGGTCACTTATAGGTCTGCTGTACTGTAGCTGATACTCAGAAGAGCTGCTTTATTCTGGCTTGCCCTTCTATTTCAGTTGGATCTTTGTCTAGAGAAGAGTGGAGAAGCCCTCTCCAGTCCTTACCTACAGCTCTCCTGCAGGAAAGCAGCTGAGGAAGAAGCCACAGGCCAAAGGCCACAAAGTAACAGAAAGTGAGACTTCCAAATCTCTTGACTATGAGTGTCCTTATTTCTGGGCATCCAAAATCCAAATTTACCCACTGTAAAGAGGGCTAATCCATCAGAGTGATGTGTTCCCCACCTCCTGATGTTCTCAAGTGTTTTGAGGTGCACAGGATTGATTAAGGCATCTCACAGATGCTGTATAACTGAAGCAGAGATTGGATGTGGGCACAGTTCGGGGTTTATGTCGGTTTCCATGGATTGCTGGCTAAATTCTGTTGGTCACGGTCGAACCCACTGTTTTCTGTAGGAACAGAGTAAGAACATCAAGAAATTCCAGTCTCAGAATTGTGTGTAAGGGTTCTTTTGGGTACCCTCAGTGCATTGTGATGCCTTGGGAACACGGGGATACCTGAAAAACATAAGAAGCTACCCCTGCGTACAGGAAGGGAACCATGTGGAGTACTACAATCCCCAGGGATTGCCAGGAGAGTGCTCCAGTCACCAGGGCTTTGCAAACAGGCAGGAAGACTTCAGCAAATGGAATCCTGAATGTCAGTCATTGCTGATAGTGTAGGGCTTTTTGATCTCATCTAATCAAATGTAACAACAATGAAAGAATTTTATTGTTATACAATTCAGGAGAAAACAGTAACAAAAAAACAGCTCCACAGTTCTTCAAGCATATTTTTGAATAAAAAATAATTATCATCAAGGCTACGCAGCAAGGGGGATGAGAAATAGGCAGCAATGCGTTTTTCTGATTGCCATTGTATTAACATTTAACAATAGTCATTTCCTTGAAGGATAATTTTCTTAAATAAACTTTTATCATTAGCGTCTAATTCTTTTGTAATATTTTATTCTTAACTGATTTCTGAGGGAAAAAAGGGACAAACTGCAACAAAAAGCAGATTTATAAATATATACAACATCTTATTAGCTTCTAGGCGCTCACCTATTTAAAACGAACTTGAGCTCAGCTAAGTCCAATTATAATATCTTGCTGGGCAGAGAAACTAATTAAACAGCTGAATGATAAAGACCCCAGCAGCAAACTGAGGCTTTAAAATAAATAAAATATTTTTTTAATTTTTTGAGGAGAAGAAAAAAGGGAAAGCAAGAAACCTATAACAGACATTTCAAACATCAATGTAACCAGCCTTTTCAGGAGTGCAATGTAAGTAAGACTACCTGGTAGGAGAATGCAGTGGCAGCTCCAATGTGGCTCGCCAACTTTGTGTCTTGCTAATGTGCAACACACGCACCCCTTTTGCATCAACTTCAAATAACCCTGAGATCTCAGCAGTGCAGCTCAGCAACAACCAGAACAAGGGCAGAACTTGTCAGGATTTAAGAGCTTTCAGCAAAACCCTTCAATTGCAGCCGGTACCCTATTCCATAGGAGGATATCAATTATAGATAGTGACTTGCTTTAGCAGTGCAGTCGGTACTGTCAGACGCTAGATAGACAACCATGAAGAATCATGAATCTTTCTATTAACTGTAAGAAAAGGAAAGGGGGGAGAGGGAGGATGAATAGGTATTATAAATAAGGCAGAGCATCTGATGGTTTAACACCTTGCCTTTTGGTGCATGCATCATGAAAATTTTACCATGCTGAATTCTAAGTGGCTCATATCACTTGAAAATAAGAGCATCTGTGCCAAAATCACTTCAGTGTCAGACACTTCTGGGTGGGTCAATAATGATTCTTTTAGGTAGCTTTTCAGTTATTCATTCCTAGTAGCTCAGGTTCTGTTCATAAATTCAGTCAGAAAATATTGGGATGGAAGAACACCTTCAGTGACACCTACATTTTGCACAAATAAATGCAGGACTTTGCTACAGAAATGCAGAAAATTACATCAAAGGCTGACTACTACGCACTACGCTGCAATTTCTGCCGTAAAGCTATACCACATATTAAGACATAGATTTTGTTTGCATTTACCATTTTATATGGGCTATGTCACACATTACTTTGTAATGCTGATTTGACTACTGTTGATTTCAAACTAAATTAGGTTTCAAAATTCCCCAGGAAATAACAAAGCTATTTATATATGACAGAAAGACCAGAATATACATGAACTCATGAACCTTTTGCAAACCTGTTCATATGTGCTTATGTATACACTCTATACATAGTGGGAGTAATGAACTGTGTGCACTGTGTATTGTGGAAAAGCTTTTCGAAGCTCTACTCCACCTTGCATGACTAGAATTCACATAGAGCTACCTAACCCTTCAGGAAACAAAACAAACAGCTAGAAACATACTTCCACCTCTTCCCTTAATACCACAGTTCCTCTAAAATTTCTATCTGTTTGGAAGCAAGGCTTGGATAACAGTCTGCCCTGTGCCTGGGTCTGATCTCTTGCTATTATGCATGGTTACAACTGTACAGAAAGATGTTATCTTGATGAGTCTTGCTAGGGCAATTTAAGTCTTTATTATTATTATTTAAGCCTATTATTATTTATCTATGCCAGTTGCCCCTGTCTTGGTGATTACTACCCCACAGCAGAATCAACAAAACCAGATGGCTATCTATACTTTTGACATCCTGTCCAGCATCTTGCTTCCAAACCTTCAAGCTCTTCCAGTTCAGCTGGAGCAGCTCAGGTTCTGCTCAGTCTGCTAGTGGGTTGAGGATCCCCAGGAGGGCAGCAGTGCGTGCAACCAGGAGAGGTATGGTTTCAGGACTTTGCTGCCAGATCAGGTAGCTCCTGACAGCACAAACAGCCTGATGTACGTGGCCCTGGAGCAGCAGGGTGAAAGACCTCGTACCCATGCCAGGTGTGCTCCTCCTGCCATGTTTGTGCAGCGTTCAGCATCGTGAGGCTTTGGGCTTGGCAAGGCCCCCAGCTGACACCTCAGTGTCAGGGGTGTGGACACAAGCATGTACACAGGCCCTGAGACACACAATGTGCCTGTGCCTGGGTCAGGCACACACACTCATATGCCACACACAGCACTCAGAACCATGCTGACACCGATTTAAGCGCAGCTGCAGCGATTTGCATTTACTTGGATTTACCAACAGTATTTGGACAGGGGGCATACAGAAGCCACACCACTTTTTTTTTCCTAATGCTCAAGGATGAAATGCTTTCTGCCAGAGTGACACACCTAAGCAAAACCAGGACTGCCCTCCCATGAAGTCCTACTGAGACCAGACTTCATATTCCTAGTTGCTGCAGATGTACATCAGAGGGCTTTGGCAATCAAGGGCAGACAAAATGTGCAGAAGGCAGACAGGGGTGAGTGGCCAGGCTTTCAAACAGAGTTAGATGTCGAAAGCCCTTTGCAATTCTGGGCAGAAATAACTCGCTCAAGTCCCCACAGCAGGGCTTTGCCAGAGTAGTGAAAGAAATCACAAACCATAGCCCCAACACTGAACCCCACTGACTCTTACAGCATGATTTGTGCTACTTAAATGTGATGGTTGCCATGATGAATTTACTGTCTTCAGGGTATGGAGTCAACTCTTGTACCTTGTAATCCTAAATACCATCATAACACACCTGAATCCTGAGCCTTACCAGAAAGAACTCCCTTTCATAGAAAACCTTTTTATATTCCTTTTCTATGTGTAGAGAAACTAGTTTCAGATGTTGCCATTGTTCAGAAGCATAAGAAACACACTTTTTTTCAGTCTTGCTGTTGACCATTAAAGTGCAGGCAGATTTGCTATAAAAATCCCACCAAAACCAACAAATTAAAATTAAACTCCAGAAGAACCAAACTACCACTCTCTCAATTTAATTCACTTTAAAATACAAAACACAAGATATTAGCTAATATGCTTAGTGGACTTCCATTAAATTTTACACCTGGAACACAAAATCCTTTTTCTTTTTTTATTCCTAAGGGTACCTTTATTGTGAATTTCTCTTTTATTTCATATATTTTTGTGTATATTATTTATTATCATCACTGGGATAATTTCTGAATACTGAAAAATTTGCCAAGCATCATAAAGCTTCAACCTTGTAATTGCTAGCAGATATAAAGATTGTGCCTATGCAGAGCTCCATATGATCTCATTTGGTCTGTTTGCACAGAATTAATTCAAAGACCAACATTTGACCTTTTAATTTAAATGTATCAAACCACTTGAAGAAGCCATTTGTATGGTATTTCTTTCCCAAAAGCTAAGTGACACCAAAATAGTTTCTCCTCGCAATTCAAATGCAAGGGAATTATATATGCAGAATGTCTCAAAGAATTATTGGAAAAATATCACATTTTTGATATTATTTTAGTTGTTGATAGTCTTTCATTTACCATTATTGCTGTTACTGCTGCTGCTACTACTTAATAAAAACAAGAACCCAAAAATACATCTTGATGAATATCTGCAACTCCAAGAGGTTCTCACATTCCAGCAAGTGAAAGCTGACATTGTTTTACTAAAGTCAGCTTTTCAGGATAAGTTTACCATTTGGCATAGTGTTTGGAAATATATGATGGGTTTGTTTTTATTTATTTTGGGTGAAAAGGGGATTTTTCAATTAGTTATTTCAGAAGTACTAGTCACATTCTAGATGGAGATTTTGCATTATAAGATTTTGCATCTCCAATGGAGATTTTGCATGACCTCCATTTAAGCATTAAACAGTTTTCTAAACTAAATACAATTCTGTCACACTGCTCATTTGCTGAAGAGGTTCCTCTCTATTCTGTACTAGGAATTAAATTTTTTTCAGAATATTCAATATGTTTTATGATGCCAGTAAATAAGAGAGGTGCTGCTAGTTAAGGAGGTTAGAATTCCAGGGAACTGTATTTGTCAGGTTGTATCCTGAATTTTGATTGCTCACTTTCTTACAATACTACCAAAGAGTTACAAATTGTTTATTTGGGAGAGGTGGTAGAGAGGAATAAAAACCAAGGGAGATAGAATTAATATCAGGTGTAGCACAGAAAAGATTATGCAGTTTGCTTTTACTAAAACAAGTAAAAGCAAACTGAAGTAACTCAGTCCCCATGTATTTAGACAAATAATCCCTTTCAGTTTACATTCAACAGTAAATTGATAGCAAAAGCTCACTTAGAGAAGGGAAAAAAATTCCCCTCACACATTTCTACTGTTACAGCCCCTTTGGGTAGAAAAAAATCAAACCTGGCTAAAGGTTAATAATCATTCATGTCCAGCTTACTATTACTCAATAACTATCAAAGTCTCTAACTCAAAGTAGCGTTTGCTGGCTTACAGGATCAGAGCCATTACAATCTCTGTGGAAGACTTTATTGAATTTTACACTAAGCTTTAGCTGACTGAACAGGTCAAGCACTGTGGCTTTTTCTTTATTCTCAGAAACTCATAAACCCCTCTCCAGTTTGCAGCTCTGTTAGCTAAGAAACTTGACTCAGCATAGGGTCAGAGAACCTGACCCCCATGAAAAAGGTCACGTAGTTTTAAAATCTAGTTCCTGAATACCATTAACTTACATGCACTAGCTGTTCCTGTGTGTCAAACTCCCGGGAACAGCCTTCCCAGTGGCAGTTTGTTTCATAGACCACTTCAGGCTCCTGTTTGCTTTCATCTTTGTCCCCTTCCTCTTTTACCAAGGTCATTCCTTCTGGCTGTTCCTGGAGAGAGGAAAAAACCAGAGGTGAGAAGAAGAGAGAGGAAATTCTGAAACTGAGGAGGAAGAAAAGTGAATTACTTCAGCATTAAAGGAAAGATGATGGGTGTGTGTGTGTGGGTGTGGGTGTGTGTGTGTGTAGGAGGAGGGGGAGAGAGGATTATATTGCTCCCACTTCACTATGCTGCTCCATTCTACAACATACAGAAGCCCAAAACAGACCTGATAAGACAGAAGCCATTTGCGAACTATACATGTAAAATAAATTCTTTGTTCCCTTTACATTTCAATTAAAAATAAATCACAATGGCCGGGCTTCCCTCACACTTTATTTAAGCAGTTTGTTATTTGTGCACCTGGCTTTCATGATTTAGTGGCACCACTAATGTGAAAGGCACTATTCAATATAGTTGAATTAATTGG
Organism: Thryothorus ludovicianus; assembly: GCA_013397245.1. Taxonomy (NCBI): domain Eukaryota; kingdom Metazoa; phylum Chordata; class Aves; order Passeriformes; family Certhiidae; genus Thryothorus; species Thryothorus ludovicianus. Next base: position 91,016 of record VZTB01005682.1, on the reverse strand, counting down.
AATTTGATTTTACTATTAGGGTTGGACAGAAATTGGATCACCAGTAATCCAGTGTGTTTCCATTGTTAAAACAGTAACAAGTTTGCATGCTAAAACCTTCTCCAGAGCAGACTGGTAATTTCTGAGTTACTTGTTAGTCTGTTCTTGCCCTTAAAATGTGCATAAAAGTGGTGAGAAGGGGAAGAAAATATTTAATTTTGCGGTTAGATTTCCCACCTCCAGTTCATCAGGGTGCCTCATTCTCCCTAGCTTGTTATTTGCTGAGGGTAATAGTCAGATATTAGCGTAAACATTTGGTTCAGATTATGCACTCCTGCTATTTTTCCATTTCACACCTGCTGAAGGATTTAGGCAGACCTCTGCTTTGTTTTCATGGATTCACTCACAAGACTGAGGGTCTGATTCTCATCTCCCCTGAGTCACTGTAAATCAAGAATTACTCTACTAAAACCAGTGGCATTAACTGGTATAGAAAGTGCAGCAAACAAGACTGGAGCCTGACACTGGGGCCTCAGTGCAGTACAGTGCTAAGACATAGTAAAAGTCAAGATGGCCTTAAGTATTTTTGCTGAACAGAAAAACATGTCCTTAATAAAGACCTGAATGTCTCTTGTTCACTTTTCCATGGCAAACAGAGCGTTGAGCATGCTCTGACTGGTCAGGGATGCCTTTCCATCGGCTTATTTCCTCTCTGCCCTCATCCTGCCACAGACCTCCCATGCCAGGAGCTGCTCCCATTTAACCCTGGCTACTGCAAACAGATTCTGCCTGTGTGTGCAGCAGAAAAAGTGCAAGAACCCTGAAAGCATGTATATCACAGGAAAGGTGCATTTTCCCACCAGTAGCAAGAGGGAAGGCTCATGACTGGAACTTGGCTGCCATACCTGCATGCTTCCTGCTCCTGGGCTGGGGAGGTCCTCGTCAGGCTTTATCTTGGAGCGCTTGTTGTGCATGGGGTCTCCCGTGCTGCTCACTGCAGATTCACTTGTGGGTTTATTCTGCTGCAGGCAGGTGGGAGGGCGGGTGGTTTCCCCCAGAAGAAGACAAAATTGAACTGTGATAAGTATGTGTCTCCAAAGAAAATTATGCAGCATCTGCTCAGCAACTTTGTATGGAGAAGCTGCACTGTTAATTATATTGGATACGCAATTGCATTGTTCTTCAATTACATAGCATTAACTCATGGAAGAGCTGCATTGCTCAGCCTTGTGGTGGAGCAGGGAGGGAGTGGGAAGGGGAGCATTTGATGTAATTGCTTGCTACAAACCAGTGCTGATTTTGTCAGAGCAGTGAGAGGTAGGAAGAACTTGATTTTCCACATAATGACAACTTTGGAAAGGAAATTTTGAAAAGGAAAATCACTGCATGCTCAAATAAACACAATAGAAGCATTTATTTTTTCACACTTGAAGGAAAGGTTTTGCATTTAGTATCTGCATACAAGATTTCAGCTCCTTCACTATGTTTCCCATTATAATGGATGGACAGGAAGAAGAACTGAACACTAGTGTGAGATTCAGCCAAAAAACCCTAGATGAACTCCTGGATTCTCACAAGTTAATAGCAAAATAGCTGACATAAACAGGCCAGAATCTTGTTTTTCTCTTGTTGTGCTCGACTGAACACCATTATCTACACTGGCAAATGGATCTTGTAGGAATCCAGAGATCTTTTAGAGATATCTGAACTGCAGAGACCCCACAAAAAATCAATACGTTTTCTACAGCAATATGTTCTTCCTCTACATTTGTAAAAGCTAGCCAGGAGATAAACAGCTTCCAGACTGATAAATAACCTATCCCAAGTCATGTAGAAACAAACAGCACTAGTTAATAACAGGCAAATCACAAAGCGTGATAAACTCCACATTAGAAGCCTGATTCACTGCTTCTCATTCCCAGCTTTTGAGAATACACCACACTGAAATGATTAATTCAAACTCAGTAAGTGCAATTTTACACAAATCAGAGAAAAAACCTTAAATCTTCTTCACTCTCTTTGAGTTACTCTCTTGCTCACAGAATTACTTGCTTGAGGTTACTCACAGCTGTACAAGGAGGGAAGAATGTGACCCTGAATATCCTAGGGTCAGCCTGATTTGAAGATGAAGCTGCTAATTTTTAAAACATTGGTGTTTTGATGTGTTTTGCCCCTTATTTTACTCCTCATCTCTACTAGGTTCCTGTATAAGATCAAGGAGAGGCAGTATGCAATGAGAAGCTGCTGCAGTACACTGGAATATTTATGAGGACTAAAAAGCATACTACTAATCAGAAACTGCACCAACATTCCTGAGATTCATAATAAAGTGACTGCAAACACTAGAGCTGCAAGAAAATTGTAATCGAAGGGTGTCAATGACAGTGATGATTAATTGCCATTGAGACAATGTCATTTACTTAATTTTTAAATTAATGAGGTGTAAAGGTTTCTTTTGTTGTCTCTCACCTGTGTGGACTCAGAAGGTCCAGAGCTGACCTGGACAGGGTTCAGGACACTGGGGATGCCAGGGATAGGTCTCTGGGCAGGAAAAGTTGGAGCAGGATGGATGAGTGGAGGGCTGTGTCCAAAGGCTGAACCTAGGGTTTGCTGACGACTTATAATCTGCTGATGCATTTGCTGGAGGGATACTGGTGTAGGAGGGTATGTGAAACTCAGAGCAGGGCTGAATTTGGGAGAAAAAGGAGGGAAAGAGGAAGGAAAAAGATGAGGATCATTATGGTAAGGAACCATACAGATGAAAACTTTAAAATATATTTGATATCTTTAAACTGCTTGAAGCCAGATTTCCCCATCCCCCTCATATCCTTCTGGATGCCCCAAAGGATGATAAATGCTGATTTTAAATCCAGAGTTACTCTGGATTTACTAGTGAGTACAAAAATGATACCATAACAAAACATTGCATTTTTTCTTAACCTCTACTGAAATCACAGAAAGCTGACTGAAATAAAATTCAGAAAAACTGAAATAAAAGGCAGGCAGCTCAATAACAGGTATTTATTGCAATAACAAACTTTATATAAAGAAAAAGAATGGGTGTCTACATGCTTTATAGTACTTTTATTGATAATGCAGTTCCTCTATGTTCCTGTGAATGAAGTAGTTCCTTTAATCTTGGCTTATGCTACAGTCTTTCATATGTCTCTAGATCTTATTACAAGAGGAGAGAAAATCAATTGGTTAAATGTGTTCTGAACACCATGCTTGTCATATTACTCATTTGTTTGCAAAGATAGAAAGCTCAGTTCATCCAGAATGTCACCTAAAGAATTTCCATCAGTGCTGTTTGGTTACAGAAACTGATGGATTAACCTTTCCCCTCTGAAATTGGTGATCAATGACTTCCAATGTAGAACTACTCCAATGGGAAAGCATTTCTTCTTTTTCCAGTTAAACAACATTAAATGTCTATTAAAGCCCATTATGAATGTTAATACCTGTCATCACTTCATTACTTCACTACATTTCCCAGATCACAGTGACTTAGGAGGAAATTACACTGCCATCTAAGGAGCTATTTTGTGGGCACTGCAAAAGCATTCTTTGTGTCACACTTGAGAAATAAATGGTGTGGAACTAAACCTTCACACACAGGAGTAAGAGATCCTCCTGTAAATATTTGCCAATAACTTCCAATCATAAAGGGGTAAAAAAAGAAAAAAAAGAATATTCATTGATTAAAAAAAAAGACACTGAACTACCAGAGTTTAAAAAAGGCCACATGAATATAAAACATTCGGCCTCAAAAGAGAGGAGTGTGGGAATTATACCTTCCAAGAATCAACGCTTCTTCCAATGTCAGATTTATCCAAATTAACAGTCTGGAGTCCTAATTGCTGTTGCTATTTAAGTGCATGAACTGAAAATACTGTGATACAAAAAGCCAAAATAATTTCAAGTAATAATTCTACTGAAATTGTGTGTTCATTAATATGACTATACATTTTGTCTGTTTGATTACAGTCCATAAAAAGACAGCTTCAATGTGATTACATTACTATTATTCCTGGTGAGAACTCTGCATTACAATAGTTTGCCCATTTAAGACAGAATATCATTAAGAATATCCTGGGAGAATTTTGCTGGTCTTTGAGGAACTCTCTTTTCATTCTGAATTGTATTCTTTCTAATAAAGGGAGGCAGAAACATAGTGAAAACAGTAATTGTTCACAGCAAGAACGAGGGAGAAATCAGTAATAATATTCAGCTATTGAACCTAGTGTTCCTGTAAGAAACCATGAATGATTACAGCACGACTTAGCTAAGGTAGCCACTATGGATGATTAATAGGACATTAATCAAAAGATGCATATCAGGCTCAGAATTTGTTCACAAGATTTCTTCTAATAGCTGATTTCATGTTCACTGAGCTCCATGCCAGCTTGTTCAATTTATTCTTCAATGTACAAGCCATTCATCAAAGAACATAATGATCTAATACCTCTTTTCCTTCTTAGTGAACAAACATTACTAAGTGTAACTACTCTGGTCTGTTCATTAAAAACACACAATTACACTGCCATACATGAGGTTGAAAAGAAAGCCTCCTTACTATACCCTGGTGTTTTTTGCTTCCACACATATACTCTGAGTTCACCTCATATGCTCAAACACTAGACGGCACCATCCTGAAGATGCTGTCAAATTCACCAAGATCAACAAACACAATACACAAACAGTTTGGATGAGGTATTTTATTTCTCTGTGAGCGGTTAAAGCCTAGGACACTTTCATCCTTCAGATAAGGCAGTTTTAAAGAAAAAAATAAGTGGACTGATTTCATTGGCAATTCCAAGCACATAGCAGCCTTTGGAAATACATGTTGAGGTTTTTTTTCCATTTGACAATGCACAACAAGTCCAGGTTAAAAACTTTTGTAATGTCCTTCAGACCCTACATGGTAAAAATTACTTAAGCAGTGCTTAAACATTGAGTAAGTATACTTGCTATTCCCCTCCCTACATAAATTAAAATGGCTTCCACCAAAAGGATATATTTTACCTCCTAGAGATGTCCTTGTTATCCACATCTGTCTTAACACTGTACAGGCAGTATCCAGAGAGAGGATGCTGAGCCAGACATTGACAAAATTGTAGAGAACAATAGAAAAGACAGACATCATCTTAGCTAGAAGTTTTTACTGGAAAACAGTGACACCAGCAGCAGATGCATTAAGACACAGTTCTACAGATGTGCTAGGGGAAGGAGGAATCCTTTTTTCTCTAGTATCTTTCTTATACCCTGTGCTCATCAGCAAGGGTTGAGTCTAGGGACTAGGATTTTCCTATGGAGCCTGAAAACCTGCACTTCATTCCCTCTATCTCCAAACTTCAAACATCTCAGAATGAAATGAAAAGGTGATTGTAAGGAAGCAGAGGAATAGCCAGCAGAGCTAAGGGGAGTAACTCAGAAATGGAGACAATGGTTCAGCCATCAGGGTGACTTCTTAAATAGCTCAGATAGCTGCCTTCAAATAATAATTCTCTCCAGCTATTTCTGGAGAGCTCCTCACAAGGCAAGTTGACCTGGCTGGGCTTAATGTCACTTGCATGCAGGATGTTGTCACTGGGCAGCCTGGAGGATTTTTCTGATTTGAACAGATCAGAAGATTCTGAAGAGAACAGAAGGTGGTAGGTCTTTCTATGCCTTTCAGAAACCATACAATAAAGTTAATGTTGAGGGCCAAAAGGAAGAAAAAGAAATCAAAGCTCTCAACATTGCTGGCATGGTGTGCTCTATTGGGAAGGAAAGGCCTGGATTCCTGCCCTCCTTCCCAAAGTTTTCCACTGCACTTTGTTCAGCAACTCTTGAATACTGGATGGATAGGGACTCTCTGAAGCCCTGAGCCCCATGTGACCCCTCTGCCTTGACCAGCAGCCATATGTCCTCCTGCTGCCCCTACCTACCAAGCTCACACTGCTTCCTAACCAGGTGGCCAGCATCAGCAGGGACAGTGGTACCAGCTGCCCTTGTCCAGTTGTTCCAACCCTGCCTTTCTTATAATTGTGTAGCAGAGTCATTCAGGAACCACCTAAAATTCATGCCTAAAAGCAGTAAACAAGACCTGAAAGTAGTAATTTTGAGACCCTGAAACTACTAAAACCAACAATCAGTTTTTTCAAAAGCAGTGAGTAGTTCCAGAGGCCTCATTTTGAGTCATGTTTCTTTTAAGACAGTTTTAAGAGGCTGTATTTCAGAAAAAGAGAGCTCAAGTCTTCCAAAATCCAGATGCCAGAAGAACATGAGATTCTTGCCCCAATTGTTCATGTTTTCCAAAACACCAGCCACTTCCAAAAAATCTTGGATTCACAAAAATGTAAATGGACTATGAATCTTTTCCTTCCATCTACCTACTGAGATATGAAAATTTAGACCACTGGAGGGAATATCATTTGTATTTCTGTTACAGACTTTTAAACAAAGTAGAAAAGGAAAAAAAACATGAAAGCATGTATAGCCACTAAAAATTTTATGCCATTTATCTTTTTTAATTGTTGAGCTTTATGAGGAATAAGCTCAACAATGTTAGAAGAAACATAGTATTTCTGCTTAAGCATTCAATAACTCATATACACTGACAGAAAAGCCCATCAGTGATATAATTTATCATACTCTGAGGTTCTGTGTCTCTCTGTCAGTCTGTCTGTCTGTCTCTCTTCTCCTCATCTGCTAAGTCTCAAACTCCCTTCACTGGAGGTAATGCAGGGCAGTGAACTACATTGCAATTACATGAGCACATCAAATTTTAAATAGACTTCAAGAAGAAAAATAGACATTGGAATCAAAACCAAACTTTGTGGCTACTTTATGGCTGTCCTGCTAACAAGGTCGTACAGTTTCAGGTCACAGCTGTGGAATTTACCATAAAACATCTGTGAATTAAAGTCAGGAAAAAATCCTTCTTTGGTATACATTGCATAGGTATGCCTAAGGAGGTAAAAATGCTGAGGTAATTCCAATTTTGTGAATACTGCAAGGATTGTCTCACTATATCACAGTAATTTTCTTCCCAAAAACTCTGAAGGCATCCTCTTTGTGTCACAAAATACAAAGTTCTTCAACATCTGATGCATGGACGTCTTGCACAGGTATCTGAGTGCTCTCCCCTTTTTGGTTCAGCTTTGCAAGGTTTTAGGACACTAGTTTCCTAAGCATGTTAATGAGGGAACATTTAATGAAAGACATAGGGGAACAACTTGAAAGAGAGTTAAAAAAAAGCATTTGTGGATTTTTGGAATAGTTGCAGATATAGCCAGCAGGTTCCTATATGACTAGACAAATCTGAAGACAACAGGTCCATAAAGAAATACTGAAGGGAACAAGCAAGAGTGTATACTTTGGGGCTGCTAAAGAACATTGGTGCTGAGAGAGCACTAAGAGAACAAAAGCAAGGCGAGCAAGCAGGGGAGTTCATGTGATTCTTAAATAGCATCTTCTGTTTGCAACATGAGAGACACACTAACTGGAGTAATATTTACCTCTAGTTTGACCCAGTGGGTTATTTCTGATGTTTTTAATTATTTTTACATTCACTTTTAAGCTTCAGAAAGATAGATTTGTTTCTTTGGGGTATCTTTATTTATTCATACAGAACAACAGTATGTTTATCATATTAAAAGTTTCTTTCCTATCCTCTATCTTAAATATTTCGTATGTCAAACGAAGATCCAGCACTTTGTTACACTACACAGCACTCCATATCTGCCTTCCTCTTCCTCTCTTTTCTTTTTTAAATATTTGAAGTTATTTCTATACCTTCTTCTTGTCCAGTATGGAAAAAACAGGTAAACTCCATTTCAACTCATCCATGTAATTTTTCAGACCACTGATCTTTTCCTTTGCTTGTCGTCATAGTACCCCAACAGTCCAACATCTTTTGAAATAAAACAGCATAGAACAGGTGACTGGACAGAAATATGGAGTATTATTGAGACACAGTCTCCATCTAGATCATGAGGCAGGAGAGGGCCTCAGGCCTTTTGGCCTTTGAAGGGTCTTTGATGTCTGGGTGGTGCATTCACAATCCTAACATTTGCTTCGTGAGGGAGGGTGCAACCAGCACTGCAAGGAGACATGCAGGCACTTCCTGACTGTAGAAAAGTCTTGGGACTCCGTGTTTGCTCTACAGCCTCCATCACTTGTTCTTGCCATCAGGGACTTACACTAGACAGACCAAATTATACAAATCCCTCCAAAAAGGACTCCAGCTTAAGAAAGGGCAAAGTAATTTGTAGGTGGACTGCCTTCATGTTCAATTAAGCTTATCATCACAAACTAGGATAACATGTTGTTAACCTTAAAATGCACTTCTGTTTTGAGCAATTTACCCACAATATACATAATATTCATGCTCAAGTAGGTACAGATGTCACCACTTTGTCTCATTATTCCTTAAGAGCTGCATGAAGCCTATGGACAAGGGAAACCAAGAAATTAGGGTTAGTAGGAAACTACTAATGTTGGAAGAATATCTGGACTTATTGAATTCAATGATGTTTTTATCCTTTACTTACACCAGGCCAGGATTTCACCTTTACTTTTTCATTTCAATTTTCAAAGTTCTTATAAATTTTTTATGCATGTTGTTAAGAGGCAAACAAGCATCTTTACTGTTTTACAAATGGACCCAGACTGTTCAGGAAAGCACCTTAAAAACTCTTAAATACTTCTGAAGAGGGACTTTCTTCAGCAAGTCCTTAAGCCCTGGGTCCTAAAGCCTGGGTCTTACAGACACAGTAATCTCAACTGAAGTAAGTCATAATACAAGTCATAAGTTAACAGTGAACAAATACTGCTTTTCACGTGCTCAGATGTTTGGGTTTTTTTAAATAAAACCTAACATAAGAAATAGTTTCATACATCTCATGATGAACTACCATGTAGGAGACACTGTTTAAAATACAGGACATATGTAAGCATGGCTGGGAGCTGAGCCATGGATACTGAGGGGATCTGCATAAGCCAACTTCATGCATAGGAATTTATACAGATCTTTTAATGGAACAATGTATAAGATGCAACCAGGAACACTGCATACTCAGATGTGAAAAGATATGGACAGTCAGCAGGACAGACTCATTGTTAGACCCCAGCAGAGGTGTAGAAGAAAACAAGCCAGTGAGTTCTCCTTAAATGAGAAGGAGAAGATAAGAAGCCACCAGTAACAACATGTAAGAAAACCATCTCCTGTTGTTTGAGTTGGCAGAATGAGGAATTATGCATGGTCCTTGTGAACACACAGGAGCCAGTAAAAAGAAATTTCTAACTCTGTCCTCTACTTCTCCTCATGGCAACAACCTGCAAGAGTGAATGTTGACAAATTGCTCAGGACACACAAGTGACAAATTACTTGTCACCCCTGCAGCCCTGAAGAGTTTTGTGAAACTCCTACTGTTTCAAGTATCTTACACACAAAACAAAAACCAAACAGCATTATAGAAAGAGAGACTTTAAAAGGCACTTCTGTTTGGAGCAATTTACCCACTATATGTAATACTTATAGTAATAAAAAATTGTGTTTTAAATTCTGTTCCTCTCCCTGAATTTTTTAACTGACAACACTGCACTTTGAGTAGGCAATGCAGAAAAGTCATCAGTAGTTTTTACGGCTTATTACTCAAGTACAGGAGAAAACAATACCAAGCTTTTACTATGAAACCAGACATAGTGTGATCTTGAATGCAGGTATGAGAATTGGAATACTTTCAAAAAATATTTCAGAAATTACTAGGTTTCAAATATCCCTCTGCATTTGTAATGTTGACAACATTGCATTAAAAATCATTAACTTAGAGACAAGTCATCTAAATCAATTGGTAAGAGGACAAATCCTGCATCTAATAAAGTAGACCATGTATTTTACTAGGTTTTCCAGTTTTCATCAGAAAATAAACATCATTTTACAATTGTATTTAATTCACATACATCATTGCCCCTTTTTTTTCTTTTATTTTTCTATTACCAGTTTAAAATTACAGACTCTGTGTTTTCTACTTTCTCTTCAGCTTACCTTATTATCTATTCTGTTTTATCTGCTAGGCTAGGAGAAATTTTTCTTCATGAATACATTGCCATATCCAGAATAAACTGGCATAGTTTAACTGAGTGCAACTTATGTGCTCAGACAGCACTGTCAGCTTTGTCCTTCTCACTGGATTATTCCTATGAAGGAATCCTTAGTATCCTAACTGGACTTTCTATTAATGGTACCTTACATATTTTATCTGCGCTCCCTTCATATAAGCTCATACCACTTCTAGCAAACATAATTTTGAATTAAATTCATAGCAAAGCACTTTTGGGCTTCCAAAACTGGTATAATTTATTACATTCAAAGTGCTAATTAATAATTGCATTTAGGGTCTGAAAATGAAGTAATGAAGTGCTAACATTGCTCTGGGTTCAATGACTTTAAACTCTTTGAGTAACACTGAACCAGTCTGGAGCAAATTGCTTCAAATAGACTTTTAATTACAAGATCTGTGACATACAGATTTACAGGCATGTATACATATTCTCACTTGTAAATAGGTGCACCTGTACATGTAAATGTGCATGCAATACATGCATGCATAGTCTGCTTTCTTCATGTTGCTCAGCTCCTTAGATTTTACACTTTCCAAAGGCAGAAATCTTGTCATTCATGTTTCTGGTGAGAAACATCCACCACTTTCTAATGCAAGATGTAGGTGACCTCTGGAAAAGTCTCCCTGAAAGTCACCTGCGTATAATAATCTACATGAGCTTTGTGCAGGAGGCTAGCTGAATGGTTACATTTCCACAGAGCCTGATATAGATGCAACTTCCTGGTAATACTGGTGAATTTCACTTTTATTCACTTTGTGGTACTTCTCTGTCATTCACACTTCTTGAAAGAAGGTATAATTGAAATTAAGCTATTATTGCAGGATAGAGCACTATATTTCCTTCTTTAGATTAACAGTACAAGACCATGAAGAATAAAGCCCTATATTGCACCTATGTGGAGGTCTAGTTAAAGTATAACCTGTTTCAGTGGGGTTACACTTGGACTGCATTTGACTCAGTCTGAACTGAAACAAAGCCTTCATTTACAATATATTGCATGTAATTAATTAGAAAGCTTTTAAAGTAAAAAAGGCTATCAAAGTCAGCTCTACATCTAACTTAGGCAGATCCCAATAAGAGTGATAATAAAACAGTAAAACACCTATAATGCTGACATAATTAACAAACCCTTTACTCTACACACCCTATTATAACGAGCTTCTTGCCAAACATTGTTGTGAATGTATTTTGTTCTACCTGTGCTATGCTAAACATGTCTTTTTTAATTTCATTAACCAGCATTTGATTGTGTCCTTTTACACAGATAAAATTACAGAAATATACAAACTTACAACTTACAGTATAAAATATAAACCAAAGGTAAGAATTAAGTAGTTGGATTTAAGTAAAGTTTAGATACAAATTCTCAGATGGGGTCTTCTGTTTAATAGTGCAATTGTCAGCAATCTGGGTTTTTGGAGTTGAGAAATGAAAAAATTATATCTGCATATGTGACAAAATTATTTTGAGCAGCATGGTGAAAGCTAAGTGGTTATCTTAAGAGCCCAGTATGCTAGATGAATGAGCAGTACTGATAGAAAGATGCATATCGATACTGAAATGGAGTCAGAGCTACTCATACAGTGGCTCTAAATTAACTGAGAGAAATTGCAAGAAGCACTAGCTTATTTCAATGCAGAATTCAATGAAGGAATGAAAACTTGATCAACACGAAGCTATGGCAAAAACATGTTAAAACAATTGGCTAGGAAAAAAACCAGAAAAAAATCATGGTGTGTTTAAATTGCTGGTCCTCCCCTGGAATATGATTGCATGTAGTAGAGGGAGACTTTCAGAAAAGACAATGCATGAACTCTAAAGAGCAGACTTGAAAACAACATCAGAAAGGAGATGAATAAGAGACATCATAAGAATACATAAAATATTGAATAAAGGAGGATTATGAACATGAGGGCTTCCTGTCTTATGAGACATTCTGTTAAATTCAAAAACTGGACAATTTAAACCTGATAAAATGATACTATTTCCTTTTTTTTTTTCAGTAGAGTGTATAATTAGATGGTTGGGCCCTCTACTAAAGATACTTTCACTTTTCTCTGTTGATAATTTAATAATTCATTTGGATATCTTAACTATATTTTTATTTTTCTACTGATTTTCTCTTGGTGTTTGCAAAGGAAAACTGGAGAAATTATTACCTAGTCACTTATCTCTAGATACAATGCCCTAATTCATTATACAAAAATTCTATACAAGGAGCTTATATGAGAGGAGCAAAAACTGAGAATCCAATACCTGCTTGCAGAAACGCAACCCTTGTCTTCCTTGCTGATTTTAATCCATTGCTAAGCTCACCCTACAAACCTGGCTATCCCTTTCTAGTGCTCTTTGTGAAAGTATCCTTGCCACCATTCCTTGATGCTTCAGATCAACCCAGAGCAAAGTGACAGGATCCAGAGCAGCCAAGGTCTGGCTGTAATTTACCACACTACATTAATTGTTCTGATACTATCAGGGAAGCATGCTAGTGCATGGGGAAAAAAGAAAGTGCTACAGTGTTTTCTCAGTTTCTTTCAAACTTTCAAGGAGATCCCAAAGAGCTCTTGCGCTCACATGAAATTGAGTTTTCACAGGTTATGAGATGGCTAAGTTATATTCAGTTATATCTGCCTAGACCCAAAAGAAGTCTCTTGTAGTGGGTAGAACTACCGACTTAAACACCTTGGATCTGACAGGGAATCTGACAGATCATTTTCTGAAAAGTGACTTTGTAGTTTTGGTATCACAGCATTGCCAAGGGACTCGAGATTCTAAATTTCTACTCTTACAGAACATGAAGTCCCAGCCTCCTGTGTTTATTAAAGACCAGTTAATCTTTTGTAAAGGTTTTGAATCAGTACTCTTAATATCATGGGAAGTGATTAACCCCTCTAACCTCACTCTAAACCATGCTGTCTCTCAAAAAGAAGTGCTACTGAAGTGAAAAGTCTAATAATTGTCATAGGTAGCAGATATAACATTAAGTATGTCTTGACAAAGGAAAAATTGCAGGGGTGCTGCACTGCAGGACTGAGACAGGTAACCAAATGAGTAAATGTCAAATGAAGGATTATCCTCATCTGATGCTATTTCACACATCTTCCTTCTGCATAATTTCTCCCAGCTGAGACCTAAACCAGGTGTTTTCAAATGCACAAAGTAGAAGCTCTACCTGGTATGCTATAGGAGATCCACTATTAGCTGTCAGCAGGAATGTCATCTCCTTTTCAAGTACCCAGCCAGTAGTCAGGATGCAGCACTACACTGCCAGCTTACAATGATAAAGCACCCACCAAGCCAGATTGTGCTACACTACTAGTATTTATTATTCAAACTACAGTAGTATCCATGTCAAAGACCAAAGCCCTTCTGTGCTTGGCTTTGTACAAACAGAGACCAAAATGTGGCTCTTTCCACTTGATTTCATCCTCAGCATCCCACCGTTCTCATATAGAAGATCCAATGCAGAAAAGATGTGTGAAGTACAGGATGTAACCTTTCAGCCTTTTTTTTTTTAGCTAATGCAAAGACCAGTGAAGTCCTGGAGACACTTTCTTAACACAAGCAGTACCTTTACAAAAATAGGTGCAAAAGAGCACTGAACCCGCAAAAATAAATGTACCAGAAGTAAACCGGCCCATGTCTTCATGTGCTTACTCATCAGCTTTTAGTTATGTGACAGAACATTCCTTTTCCCCTCTGTATGATTCATAACTCATTCAGTCCACAAGACACACAGTAAGACACTTCAGCAAGAGGCCCTCTGGTATTTTTCTTCTCTGTGCCCTGAGTAATGTCCATAGGCCCTCCTTCCCTTGTATTTAAACCATCAGTGAATAAATAATTACTGACACCCTCCTGAGCTTCTCCACTGTGTTCATCACTGTATAATCTAATTGCTTCACAAAACACTAATGCTTTCAACCTCCCTCTGAGGTGAAGGGGAAGGATTCATTTTGCACAGGAAACGAATCAAAGAAAGATAGAGACAGAAAATGTCACTCACTGTGGTTGCCCAATTTCAGGCAAAAAGATCTGGGCTAGTTAAAATGACACAGCATACAAAATGTTCAAAACAGCTGTCAGTATCTTCAAGTCAAGGCTGTGAGCAATTTGACTCCTCTGCAGAATTAAGCGTGGTACGCTGGGACTCAGATAAACTGAGCTTGGTAGTCACTTCTGACTAGTTCAGTTTGCCCAGCATCAGTCTAGAATTGTGTTGCAAGAGCACAGTCTGCCCTCCAGGCAGCAAACAACCAGGTACAAGGCTCCCTCCTCGTTCAGGCTGCCTGGAACAGGTGAGGCAGTGTCCTGTGGCTCTCACTGATCCACAGAGGATGTTCAGGATATGCACTGAAGAGGACAGAGGCCGTACAAATACTGTGCAACTCTCAAGTTAAAGATGGTATCAGAGCACAATCACAAGAGGGCAGTACCTTCATTCTCCGAATGACTGGCTCTGCATGCTTTATTTTGCAGCCTTTTCTCTCTTCTGCTGCAAGTCTATGTTGTGTTATAGAAAGGCATTTTGTGCCAAGTTGCTTGGCCTGTACAGTTTCTGGGCTGACTCCTGTCTCTTCTAAAAATTGCTTTCTGCTTCACAAAACTGTTATGGCTGGACAGACAGCTGAGCCTCCACAGGCTTCCCAAGGAGGTACCAGAGCTGCAGTTGGAGGGAAAGGTCTGCCTTCCTCTCTGTTGGCCCTGGACTGGAACCCGCAGAGTACTTAGTTTATTTAACACATGCTAACAGAAACCTCTTATCACTTGGCTGAAGGGGATAATTTCTCAAGAACAGCAAAGATCGTATCTGCACCATCTAGGCTATGCTCCTGGCAAAGTTCAGCTTCCCAGTAAAATGGTAAGCAATAGTTCTTCTAGTTTGTACAGAAAAATCTCTTCTTTCCAAACTTCATTTGGATAAATTAATAACCTTGGTAAAGTTGTTTTCTTTTAATATTCAGCATTCAATAGGTATTTACCATAAAAAATACTGCCAAGCGCAAACTATTTGCAATAAGTTTAAAAAGATGGGAAAAAATATTAAGAAGTAGAAATGTAATGTTGTCATGGGTTGCAGTGCAAAATGTAATCAAAAGAGGTATTCCATCACCATCTGTTGGAACTGGGGTGGGGGGTGATGTAATCTTCTGTTAATAGGCCAGCTGATAAGAAACCTGCAAGAGGAGTTTCCTGATCTCTTCCATGACTCATCTTCCCTCCAGGGAGAAATCTTCTGCTAATGGGCCATTGAGTCCCACTGATAAAATTACATTATCCCGTTAGGGAATACTCCATCCATGGGGAGAAGCCAAGCCTCTACACCTAGATAAAAACTTGAGCTTTGGGACACCAAGGCAGCCTTTTCCGCTAGACTCCCAAAGGAACACCAGGCCCATCTATCACCACCTTCAGCAGAGGGCTGCACCTTTCTACAGAGTCACTGCTTCAACAGAGCCACATCTAGCACTCCAGGAAGACTGCAGCCACCATTCCAACTGGACTGCTACCAACACTCTGACCAACAGGTTGTATTCTGACTCTGTCAGTGGTTTTCTTTTTCCTTTGTACTATTGCATGTATTTTGTTTCCTTTTCTTTTTTTCCTTTTCCTAATAAATTATATTTCTGACTTGGAGTCTCTCACTGGTTTTGCTTTCAAACCAGAACAAATGTGTAATGTTCAGTACAGTTAACACTACTGATACTATTGAAAGTAGAAATCATTACTGTCTTGCAATTCTATCTAGTGATTTGCTGAATCGTATCATTTTCTTGCAGCAACTCCAATGATGCTAACCTGTAAGTTTCCAGTAGCTGGAATTTTACACCGGGAAATGTTTTTTTCTAGACTTTGGTCACGGTTGCTGACAGGATATTAAATGGGATGAACCTATGGTTTTATTCTATACAACAGTTCTTGTGCTGGAATGCATTACTTGCAAGACAGTGAATAATGAATTAGGTTTTACTGACAGTTCTGTTGGAATTTATTAAGGCAATGAAATGTGATTTCGGTTTAATACCTTACATCATGTTTATTTTGGTTTATATAGACAGGTTCACATGGGAGAAGTTAAAAGGCACCAAAAGAGGTGAGTTGCAAGGCAGGAAGAAGAGCTCTCCCTTTCCTTCTTTTCAGCTGAGAAGAATGGAGGTGTACATTTCCAACTTTGCATGCTGAATAGACACACTCTTATCAAAATTTGGAAAAAAAGAAATCTTAACTCGAAATAATGTGAAATTTTGTATTTTGCATTCCTGGGAAGTATGACCAGGAAAGGCTGAAAGCTTTGGTCAGCCACAGGTTCAGTCACACAAGCATTGCTTCGTCAGTGTCAACAGTTCACAAGACTCACTTTGTAGGCTCCCTAGCATCCTTACTCAGTATTTGTCCACAACTCCCTCCAGTTCTACAACTCTCTTCAACAAAACTATTCATCTGACTCCAGCTTTACTTTGGAAGAATGAAAGGAGAGAAGACTCACTCCACTGTAGAGACTATTCCAACTTTCATGTACTATTTACTTTACCAAAGTTACAAGTTATGGGAAAGGAGTTTACTAAGTGCCATCCCATCTTAATAACAGTGCAGATAGCACACCTCCACACAGCTACATGTATTTGACAGATGTCGTCCAACTGCTGCCAGCCATTGACATAAATCACATTCCTCATTAAGGAGCTTCATAATTGGGACCATGGTTCCATTTACTGAGGAGTTGTATTGCAGAGCTATGACATTGTACCTGTGAAATACACAAGTACCTCAGAGCTACAAAACATAATTATTTAAAAGTGCTTAAAAAGGAAAACACAGCACTTACACTAACACCAATATTTAGAGTGCTGTCACTCAGAATTTGTCAAGCTCATGGTTTCTAACACACCACCTGCATGACCTATCTTCTCCAGGAATGAAAACTCCCATAGCCTGTTTTTGAAGCTGTAAATGTGTCATTTTTGCCACAGAGACATTTCATAGATTTCACAGAATATTCTGAGTTGGATGGACCCATGAGGCTCATCAAATCTGAATTTTTAAGTGAATGGCCCATACAAGGGGCAAAACCCATGACCTTGGTAGTATTTTTGAGCCTTTCCTAAAATGAGTGTCCCATCTCAAGAAACTGCTGTAGGGACCTACTTCTCTGCCTCTTTGCAGATTAAAGGTGGAAGCTGCTGTTAAGACAGGGCACAAAAGCACTCTTTGAGGGTTATAAATGTTGTATTGCACTAATGTATCACTGAGTTGTTATTTTGCACAAAGGTATCACATGTTATGTGCACCTCTCTGGATTCTGTAGTTAGTTTCTCCCCCTCTCCCAGGCTAGTTCCTCCTCTCACCTACTTCTCTGCCTCGTTGCAGATTAAAGGTGGAAGCTGCTGTTAAGACAGGGCACAAAAGCACTCTTTGAGGGTTATAAATGTTGTATTGCACTAATGTATCACTGAGTTGTTATTTTGCACAAAGGTATCACATGTTATGTGCACCTCTCNAGTCACTGCTTCAACAGAGCCACATCTAGCACTCCAGGAAGACTGCAGCCACCATTCCAACTGGACTGCTACCAACACTCTGACCAACAGGTTGTATTCTGACTCTGTCAGTGGTTTTCTTTTTCCTTTGTACTATTGCATGTATTTTGTTTCCTTTTCTTTTTTTCCTTTTCCTAATAAATTATATTTCTGACTTGGAGTCTCTCACTGGTTTTGCTTTCAAACCAGAACAAATGTGTAATGTTCAGTACAGTTAACACTACTGATACTATTGAAAGTAGAAATCATTACTGTCTTGCAATTCTATCTAGTGATTTGCTGAATCGTATCATTTTCTTGCAGCAACTCCAATGATGCTAACCTGTAAGTTTCCAGTAGCTGGAATTTTACACCGGGAAATGTTTTTTTCTAGACTTTGGTCACGGTTGCTGACAGGATATTAAATGGGATGAACCTATGGTTTTATTCTATACAACAGTTCTTGTGCTGGAATGCATTACTTGCAAGACAGTGAATAATGAATTAGGTTTTACTGACAGTTCTGTTGGAATTTATTAAGGCAATGAAATGTGATTTCGGTTTAATACCTTACATCATGTTTATTTTGGTTTATATAGACAGGTTCACATGGGAGAAGTTAAAAGGCACCAAAAGAGGTGAGTTGCAAGGCAGGAAGAAGAGCTCTCCCTTTCCTTCTTTTCAGCTGAGAAGAATGGAGGTGTACATTTCCAACTTTGCATGCTGAATAGACACACTCTTATCAAAATTTGGAAAAAAAGAAATCTTAACTCGAAATAATGTGAAATTTTGTATTTTGCATTCCTGGGAAGTATGACCAGGAAAGGCTGAAAGCTTTGGTCAGCCACAGGTTCAGTCACACAAGCATTGCTTCGTCAGTGTCAACAGTTCACAAGACTCACTTTGTAGGCTCCCTAGCATCCTTACTCAGTATTTGTCCACAACTCCCTCCAGTTCTACAACTCTCTTCAACAAAACTATTCATCTGACTCCAGCTTTACTTTGGAAGAATGAAAGGAGAGAAGACTCACTCCACTGTAGAGACTATTCCAACTTTCATGTACTATTTACTTTACCAAAGTTACAAGTTATGGGAAAGGAGTTTACTAAGTGCCATCCCATCTTAATAACAGTGCAGATAGCACACCTCCACACAGCTACATGTATTTGACAGATGTCGTCCAACTGCTGCCAGCCATTGACATAAATCACATTCCTCATTAAGGAGCTTCATAATTGGGACCATGGTTCCATTTACTGAGGAGTTGTATTGCAGAGCTATGACATTGTACCTGTGAAATACACAAGTACCTCAGAGCTACAAAACATAATTATTTAAAAGTGCTTAAAAAGGAAAACACAGCACTTACACTAACACCAATATTTAGAGTGCTGTCACTCAGAATTTGTCAAGCTCATGGTTTCTAACACACCACCTGCATGACCTATCTTCTCCAGGAATGAAAACTCCCATAGCCTGTTTTTGAAGCTGTAAATGTGTCATTTTTGCCACAGAGACATTTCATAGATTTCACAGAATATTCTGAGTTGGATGGACCCATGAGGCTCATCAAATCTGAATTTTTAAGTGAATGGCCCATACAAGGGGCAAAACCCATGACCTTGGTAGTATTTTTGAGCCTTTCCTAAAATGAGTGTCCCATCTCAAGAAACTGCTGTAGGGACCTACTTCTCTGCCTCTTTGCAGATTAAAGGTGGAAGCTGCTGTTAAGACAGGGCACAAAAGCACTCTTTGAGGGTTATAAATGTTGTATTGCACTAATGTATCACTGAGTTGTTATTTTGCACAAAGGTATCACATGTTATGTGCACCTCTCTGGATTCTGTAGTTAGTTTCTCCCCCTCTCCCAGGCTAGTTCCTCCTCTCACCTGTTTCCTCTTGGNTTTCTCCCCCTCTCCCAGGCTAGTTCCTCCTCTCACCTGTTTCCTATTGGCTTTGGTTCCCTTCCTCCGCCCCCTTCCCACTGAGTTTAAAAATTCCCTCCTCGAGGTCTGTGTTCTTCTCTCTTTTCTTCTCGCTCTTGTCTTCTTTTTACCTTCTTACCCTCTTCCCCGCTCCCTGGGAATTGTTCACCATTAAATCTGTGGACATGGTCCCAAGAAGAAAGAGTGCCTCTCGGTCTTTTACTTTGTGTCCTTGTCAATTTGCCAGGGGGACTCTGAGGTAGCCAAACTAGCCCCCCACAGAGCAAATACAACAATAAATGGAAGCCCAACATTTTCTGACACTTGGAGAGATGGTGTTTTTTTTTTTTAAAGAATACCAAAGGAGGTTTTCTCTGTTAACATATAGCCATGGCACAAATACAAAAATAATCTGCAGTTGCATCTCCATTTTTCCTGCTGCAGCTCCTAATTTNTTCCTGCTGGCGCTCCTAATTTTCTTCCTCTTTTTTTTTTTTAATATTATTCTTTTAGTTCTTTTTCCTTTGTGCCATATTTGCTTCCCTTTTCTGCACAACTTCTGTCTATCTCTTCATTTGCTACTCTGCTCTTCTGCCTCCAGAACAATAATTTCTGACTGTTTTTTTGCACACAGAAGTGGAAATCACAGTTTTTCTGATGACAGTACTTTCTTTGGTACCACAAAAAAATTAGCTAGAGAATGTAAAATCTTTCAACANATTAAGGCAATGAAATGTGATTTCGGTTTAATACCTTACATCATGTTTATTTTGGTTTATATAGACAGGTTCACATGGGAGAAGTTAAAAGGCACCAAAAGAGGTGAGTTGCAAGGCAGGAAGAAGAGCTCTCCCTTTCCTTCTTTTCAGCTGAGAAGAATGGAGGTGTACATTTCCAACTTTGCATGCTGAATAGACACACTCTTATCAAAATTTGGAAAAAAAGAAATCTTAACTCGAAATAATGTGAAATTTTGTATTTTGCATTCCTGGGAAGTATGACCAGGAAAGGCTGAAAGCTTTGGTCAGCCACAGGTTCAGTCACACAAGCATTGCTTCGTCAGTGTCAACAGTTCACAAGACTCACTTTGTAGGCTCCCTAGCATCCTTACTCAGTATTTGTCCACAACTCCCTCCAGTTCTACAACTCTCTTCAACAAAACTATTCATCTGACTCCAGCTTTACTTTGGAAGAATGAAAGGAGAGAAGACTCACTCCACTGTAGAGACTATTCCAACTTTCATGTACTATTTACTTTACCAAAGTTACAAGTTATGGGAAAGGAGTTTACTAAGTGCCATCCCATCTTAATAACAGTGCAGATAGCACACCTCCACACAGCTACATGTATTTGACAGATGTCGTCCAACTGCTGCCAGCCATTGACATAAATCACATTCCTCATTAAGGAGCTTCATAATTGGGACCATGGTTCCATTTACTGAGGAGTTGTATTGCAGAGCTATGACATTGTACCTGTGAAATACACAAGTACCTCAGAGCTACAAAACATAATTATTTAAAAGTGCTTAAAAAGGAAAACACAGCACTTACACTAACACCAATATTTAGAGTGCTGTCACTCAGAATTTGTCAAGCTCATGGTTTCTAACACACCACCTGCATGACCTATCTTCTCCAGGAATGAAAACTCCCATAGCCTGTTTTTGAAGCTGTAAATGTGTCATTTTTGCCACAGAGACATTTCATAGATTTCACAGAATATTCTGAGTTGGATGGACCCATGAGGCTCATCAAATCTGAATTTTTAAGTGAATGGCCCATACAAGGGGCAAAACCCATGACCTTGGTAGTATTTTTGAGCCTTTCCTAAAATGAGTGTCCCATCTCAAGAAACTGCTGTAGGGACCTACTTCTCTGCCTCTTTGCAGATTAAAGGTGGAAGCTGCTGTTAAGACAGGGCACAAAAGCACTCTTTGAGGGTTATAAATGTTGTATTGCACTAATGTATCACTGAGTTGTTATTTTGCACAAAGGTATCACATGTTATGTGCACCTCTCTGGATTCTGTAGTTAGTTTCTCCCCCTCTCCCAGGCTAGTTCCTCCTCTCACCTGTTTCCTATTGGCTTTGGTTCCCTTCCTCCGCCCCCTTCCCACTGAGTTTAAAAATTCCCTCCTCGAGGTCTGTGTTCTTCTCTCTTTTCTTCTCGCTCTTGTCTTCTTTTTACCTTCTTACCCTCTTCCCCGCTCCCTGGGAATTGTTCACCATTAAATCTGTGGACATGGTCCCAAGAAGAAAGAGTGCCTCTCGGTCTTTTACTTTGTGTCCTTGTCAATTTGCCAGGGGGACTCTGAGGTAGCCAAACTAGCCCCCCACAGAGCAAATACAACAATAAATGGAAGCCCAACATTTTCTGACACTTGGAGAGATGGTGTTTTTTTTTTTTAAAGAATACCAAAGGAGGTTTTCTCTGTTAACATATAGCCATGGCACAAATACAAAAATAATCTGCAGTTGCATCTCCATTTTTCCTGCTGCAGCTCCTAATTTTCTTCCACTTTTTTTTTTTTAATATTATTCTTTTAGTTCTTTTTCCTTTGTGCCATATTTGCTTCCCTTTTCTGCACAACTTCTGTCTATCTCTTCATTTGCTACTCTGCTCTTCTGCCTCCAGAACAATAATTTCTGACTGTTTTTTTGCACACAGAAGTGGAAATCACAGTTTTTCTGATGACAGTACTTTCTTTGGTACCACAAAAAAATTAGCTAGAGAATGTAAAATCTTTCAACACATTAAAAATAAAAAGGAAATTGATATCCAAAAGTTAAACCCAAACATTTGAATTGAACAGTACCATAGTTCTCTTCTTTACTTTCTGATGATTGTAATGTAGGAACATTTCACTGTCCATCACATCTGTGGGCAGAAGAGTCCAAACCTATGCTAGAGTTTCTTCTCTGAAAACAGATTACTAGACACACAAACACACACTCTTCCTGCTGGTCAGACGAAATATTACCTGAACTAGACAATAATAGGCCAGAAATTTTCTTGTGGTTACCTTTCTGAGTAAGGAAATAAAAATTATAATCTAAATTAAGCTCCAATGAATATACATTATAGAAACTGCAAAATGCACATATTCACAAAAAAACCCCACAAGTTACTTAAAGATGAGAGCATACGTTTACATTTGTGTGTATGTGACACAAAAATGAGAAGATACAATTCAGGTAGAAAATACAGTTCTTACCTTATTGCACTTGCAGATAAGTGGCCATAAGAACCACTGGCTGATGAACTGCTACGAGAATTATTGAGAATTGTGACCAAGGAATTTGGAGAAGTCCGTATCATGGTCTGAAGGTCAAAGCTGTGATCAGACAGGGGGGATATGGACAGCGTGCGCTTTCGGCTGGGTCTAGTTGACAACCTCGGACTTGGAAACCGTGTACCTGTTATGTAAACAATAATTATCCACCAGGCTACTTCATCAGATTTATTTGTTATCAGTGATAGGTAGAAGGAGACATCAGCACACTGTGACAAGCCCACTCTCTTTAATTTGTGATCTACTGGCTACAACTGAGGAAAATTAGGAAGAAAAATCTTTCTTCCTATGGTTTACCTCAGGGGAGCTCTGTTTATTAATGTGCAAGCAAAATGATAAATGGCTAAACAAAAGGAAAACACTTTTATGAGTTATCCCTCTCATTTCTGGTGATTTATGAATCTGATGGTTTCTTAGACATTCACCTCATTAATTCAACCACATGCAAGGAGACAGTGGTTCAGATTTGGCATACCAGCAAGCGCAAACCCACAACACTTTAATACACACAGCCAAACCTATACATGTCAAATGCAGTATAGAAATGCAGAGGCAGCTTTTCCCTTGTTGACTGTAATTCTGCCAGGTGGTTATTTGATGCAAAACTAAAAATCAGGACTAAAACAAACACTAAAAGGCCCAGCTCTAACAGCAGAATTCAGACTGACATTCAGAGCATTAAAATGAGAAACAGTATTTATTTGAATTTGTCCATGATATTCTTTTGTTGGTGTGTACAGGGGCCTACAATTGCTAAATTTCTTTTAAAGTGGAGACTTTTCAAAGTAGCAAAGTGAAGGCAAACATACAGACACCACTTAAATAAATACATATTTCATTTCTAAATTTTATGTCCTGTTCTGAAAATCTCTACCTTTTCTGGTCTATTTTATCATGTCATCCCAACTCTCTGCAGTCCTGACAGAAGATATATCACCTTAAATTTATTCCCTTTATTTAATTATTTTCCATCTTGGTTGAGTGCAAGAAAAGAATTAGCTTCCCCACTGCGTACCGAACAATTTCCTTTGACAGTACTGCTGCTTCTACCTTTTTAATCCCTTTAACCTGTAGTAATAGACGCTGGCAGCCAGGGTCATGCATGTCTAGGGTTTGATGCCTACTTTACAGCTACTGCTTCTAGAGTCCCTGACATTCCTTATAACTTGCTAATAGTTCACAGTTGGCCACAAGCACACAGTATAGGTCTGCCTTTCCTAACATCTTTGTGTCCAGGATCATTTTTTTGCAGAGTATTTAAGATTACATGTCTAACAATAATCAGGAAAAGAGTCCAAATTACTCTAACTAGACTCATCTCAAGATCAGAGCTAGATTAGAACCTATTAGTATGCTTTCTTACACACCTGAGTGGGTTTCCCTTCTTTCTGTGCTAGTTTCTGTGCTAGCCAAGATTTTAATGTGGTATCAAGGGCTGCCATTTTATTGCTGTTGTGACTGCGTGATCAGATCTCCATTTATAATCCTTCTCCTTTTTGGCATCTGGGTAATACAGAGTTTTCTTCCTTCCTGCTCTGTCTCCAGAATAAGTCTTAGTCCATACAGCTCCAATCTTTTTATGAATATTCAAATTCTTGATTCCTCATTCAATATTTATGTATTGCTGTTTATTTATTTATTTGTAAAACCTACCACATGGTATTTTAAGTAATGTTTTATCTCCTTTTTAGGAGCTTGCTATTGTACTGTGTCTGATATTTTATTAGTGCTGTGCTTCATGTCTTTCGAAGACAGAGATTTTGTACATGTGTTAAAATAAGAAACAACAATGATCAGCAGCTATAAGAAACTGCAGTATATCTAATAAGGAAATACAACATGTATATAATGGTAAAATAAAAATAGTAGTAATTTGCACATGCATTTTTCATCCACAACTCTTCTCTGCAGACTGTTCAGCTGGAATGAATTAAAACAATGCCCCTGAAGTTAGTGCTTGTTATGTAATTTACCCTAGATGAGCTAGATGAGGATAGAATTTAAGTGCTTTATCATGATTTTACAAGGGCACAGCTAAGTACAGACATTATACTCCCTGCAGTGCCCTGCACATTTTTAAAAGCTGCAAAGACTTCCCTCCTCCTCCTTGCCCTCTCTGGACTGAACTCATCTTCTTTACCCCTTGCCAAAACCACACTATGGCTCTTGCATGTCTGCTTACTGCTTGTTACATCTTCAAATTGCCTGCCAGCTGCTGCCAGGCCATCCCTGTGTCTGCTCTGGATGCACCAGATCTGTGGCCAGGGATGGAGAAAGACATTCCTTACAGGTCTCAGGGGCAGCGCCAGGGCTTGAGCCACACATACAGTAGTCTCAGGCTTCTTCTGTTCCTCCAGGCATCACCTGTTTCAGGGTTTTCATCTAGCTCTGGGAATTCAGCAGTCCCCTCCATCTACCTGGGACAGGAACAACCTCCTAAGGGAGATTTTGCAGTATCCTGCAAAAAGGGAACATTTCTGCTTCATCCAGCCAAGAGTTCTACGGAGTCTGACCACAGGATACAGGGATTCAATTCAAGGGGGGCCACAACTTTTAAAACTGAAAATACAATTGAATGGAATTACTGTTTTGTCATATCTTTGTGGTTTAATTAGGTCTCACATGCCTAAAAAGTCTTAAGCATGAGCTGGCCACTTGTAATAGGACATTTGTTTAACCATTCAATTAACGTAACATGACTTTTAGTTAGTATGCTACTTGAAAATGAATAGGTCACAATTTGCCAGTGCCTCTGAATACTAAACCAAACTTTCCAGCCTTGTCCAGGATTTATTTTAAAAACAAAGACTTCAATATTTATTTAGGAATTCGAGATGTTCATCTGCTCACAGTGCTTTCCCGTCCAAGTATTACATTCCCTACTCAATAATGCTTTAAAATCAGAAAATGAAGAGCACTGATTCACTAAAAATCCATCTACCTCCATGGAAGTGCTGATAAAAAAAAAACCACCTTTGGCAAAGCATGTAAATGGAAGCTGACAGTGAAGATTTGCTTAGAAATGCCACCCTTTTGGAGTAGATGTTATAGAAATAAAGTCAGCAGTAGACAGTAAAGACTTGAGTGTGCCAACAAAAAACTCAGCAGGTGTCAGAAGAAAAGATTTTATCCTGAGGTGGAGATCAATTCTAAAAAAACAGATATCTATCTCCATCATAAATTTCAAAAATGGAATATGCCATCCAGCAAAATTGCCCATGAATTTGATTTCTGAGTTGAAGTTTTTAGCATTGCTTAATCATTTATAAGGCAATCTTCAGACATGTATCATTTATTCCATCTCTTTAAATCAAACTTCATCAAACCTTTTTTATTCCCTTCCTTTAAATCAAACTTCTTTGAACATGTCTCAGGCACTAGTTTTTATCGAAGGCTGTGAACATGAGACATTTTGGGGGGTGGGTTTAAAGTCAAACCTTTTTTCTTTGTTTCTTTTCCTTCTGCCTTCTGTTCATAGATGTGTAAAAACTTTGTTTTCACTTTATGAAAGTTTATAAAAAATTTTGTCTTAGTTTTCAAAATGGTAAATCTGTCATCGGTATGAAAGAAGATGGAATGGCTTTGGTGCTCCACCCTCATTCTCCAATTGTGCTTGACAAACAGAAATCAAACCCTGTCCAAAGCTTCTCACTCTGGCTTAACTCTTTGGGCTGGTGTTTGGGTCTGGCTGAGATGTCGCTCATTTTTTCCCACTGCAGCCCTCACAGTGCTGTGCTTTGCACTGGTAGCTGCAAAGGAGTTTTGGCTGCTGTTGAGCAGCATTGGCACAACACTGTCTTACAACATTCCTCTGCATCAGTAGGCCCGAAGTGGGCAAGATCCTGGGAGGGGACACAAACAGGCCAGCTGACCCAAACTGACCCAAAAGGGATATTCCACACCATACAATGTCAACTCAGACATAAAGGCTAAGAAGAGGAGGGGGTGAGGGAGCATTCATTATTTACAATGTTTGCTTTCCAGAGCAACCCCTCCTTGTGCTGGAGCCCTGCTTCCCGGAAGCAAATGGACATTGCTCGCTGGTGGGAAATAGAGAATACAAATTTTTGTTTTCTCTTTACTTCTGCACATGCAATCTTTCACTTTTGCCTGAGTAAACTGCCTTATCTCAACCTATGTGCTGTTTTCCATCTATTTTCCTCTCCCACATCCAGCTGAGAAGAGGGAGTGATAGAGCAGTGTGGTGGGCATCCGGCATCCAGCCAAGGTCAACACACCATAGTTGCCCAAATTCTTTAGGTCAGCTGGATTATTATCAGAGTCTCTAATGCCAAAAGGAGTAGGTCAATACCAAACACCTCTGAAAAAGAGAAACCTCCTGTTCTGAGTGAGGATAGACAAAAGTTATTCAGAGTAAGGATATTAATAATTTGGAATCATGAAACCTCAGGGAACATGCTTGTGTTCTACCAAACCTCATTTAAGAGAGTAGAATATATTCCCCAAAATATGCACCTATCAATGCAAAAGACAGTGATTTTTAAAACTGTTATAGTGCTTAAAGACAATTTTGGCATTTAATACCTTTACAGCCACAACAAGCAATTTCAGTTGTTGCTACTGTGGTGCTGTCAATACTCTTCACATCTAATCTGCTCCTATTTGATGCTACAGTTAAAGGTAACAAATCTGACTTTTTTAGAACAAGCAAGAAGATGGCACAGCTTGCTCAGGGTCTCTGGCCACCAAAACTGTAAAAAAGCTTTACAGTAGCAGAGAAAATTTTGGTCCAGTTTTCATGCCACTCAGGACAGGATGAAGAAGAATTACAATTAAGCATGTATAATCTTGTCTTTATTCTTCTGCAATGTATTAGACAGCTTATGGACAGCAAATTTCAGACAAAGGGCAGAAGTCTACTGCCCTTTGGGTAAGATTTAACCTCTGATTAACAATCCTCCCACTGTTATAATTCCCATTTGAAATCAGATTTCCAGCACCACAGAGTAAAACAGAAGATCCCAAACTGCACATACTGTATGTAATACACTCAGGGCAGGCTGGTGTTGGAATTATAATTTGCACTACAGGAAGGGGTAGAGATTCCAAATTTCTGTGCTAGATGCTGTATAAGCGCACAATTAGGAGACAGACTTGCTTCACAAAAGAAGAACAATGTCTTGCTTCTATCTATTTGGTTGTTATGTGGAATAAATGAGCAGTAGCCTTTCAGACAGTTGAGTCAACTTGCTCAGAATTTGATAGCAGATAATGAGGGAAACTACTCCTGTCTTCTGCTTCCTTTGACAAGATTGGGCAAAGGTGAAAGACTTTTAAGATCACCATACAAATCCTTACAAACAAAGATCCAAACAAATGGCATTGCAGTACTTTATTATTAAATGCATACATGAGCATTCTTATTGGGGATTTTTTTAAAGTCTTAATATCAGCTTCCTGATAATTGTTTTGTTCTCATTTCTAATCTAAAAATCTGACAAAGAAGAAAAGGGTTTTCTTTAGCATGATGAATGATAGGACATTCAGATTCCTACTTAATGACAATTAATTTACTGTATACACATGAAAGTTAAGATAGTTTTAATTAGTTTTTACAAAGTAAAAGGCAAACTTCATACTTGATTTAGATAAAAGCAGCTATTGCCTGACTAAACACATTCTCATCAAATACAGAAGGTGAGCTGAATGACCTTACTAGGATTCACTCTTATTTTAATTCTCTATTTACTGCTTAAAAATAACCCATTTGCATAATAGTGCAGTTTTTGTCTCTAACTGAAGAAATGTCTAATTGAAAAGTTTGTGGTATAATTAATCTCAAATGTGTGATCATAATTTTAAAAAACAAACACAAAACAAATTAAAGTGTGCATTTCAAATGTAGCCTAGCTAGAGCTGGTGAACACAAATATCCTTATTAAAGATGGTGTTTAGGTACTTTTTATGAATGGGTGGAAATTATGGTCAAAGGTCAAAACATTTCCTGTTAAGTAAGAAGTAATAACATTCTTGGGATGCAAAAGATGCAATTCTATGTAGATTACAGCATACACAGTCTCTACTCACACATGAAGATCCTTCTGCAAATGCCAATATTTGTATAAGTACTGCAATGCATTCTGTTTTTCTCAAGTTTTCTGGCATATATATGTGGGTATCAACCTTTCTAAAGGCTGAACATACCCATTAGATCAAATCTGCATCCAAGAATGTGGTTTGGTACATCTACTTATGTGCGTTCAGATACTCTCTCACAGTAGGAACCAAAACCGTTGAAAATTTTAAATATCCCTGTTCATTGCAAGTGAAGTTTGATTAGATGACCTTCAAAGCTCCCTTCCAACCCAAACTATTCTAGGATTCTATGATCCTTTTCAAGGAAGCCATGCCCATTTATGCAAGCTGGGGATTTGTCCTTGCAGCTGGAACACAGCAGGAAATTTACATTACCTGAACCACATGTAACAGCGTTTCCATTCTGCAAGGTATTATTAATAGGCTTTTCAGTGCCTCATCTCTCCCTATTCCTCTCAAAATCCAAATCAGGAAGTATCATATTCTTAAGCTTTCAAGCACTGAAGTCTGCACATTAATTTCTAGTTTAAGTCCAGACTACTTGTGTGAGTTCATTGTGTTTCTGCAGTGTGCTCAAGGTATGTCACTGTAAATTCATCATGCATGCTACCGGTGCAGTGGGACGAATAATAGAAAATTAATTTTAAGAATCCTTCATTAGCAAGGAAACAGGATGAAAAAAGCTTTTCTGCACAGTTTCACAACTATCTGTCTTGCCTGATTCCTATAAAAAATTATTGGTCATTGAAGTACTTCACACTCCAAGGCATGTCTTCTGCAGGGCTAGCTACATATATTCCTACATTCCCATGTGTTCCAGACGTAGACCTCCCAATACCCACACTCCTTGAGACTGACAACTATGATGTGCAGCTAACAGCAGGAAGAAGAAATTGCATGTAAACGAAAAGTTTAAAATTCTACAGGAAAACAAGGTTGTCAACTCTACTGTATTCATCTGTACTATGAAGCAAATGTCAACATCACCACGTTTTCTTGCTACCATTTTTTATTGCCCTCATCAGAAGGGACAGAGTACATCCTGAAAAGCATGTAAACATCTATGACTCGAGGGCAATGCTCCACATAATCCTTTCTGGTTGATCAAAAGAAGTAGTAGCAAGCAGTTTGCAATGGGGTTCTCTCTTTTCCTCCTTCAACAGAGAAACAGAGACAGATAAGAGGACTGAAAGTGGATAAAGGGGGCTTTCAATATTATGGAAAACTAAGTCAGGATCCTTGAGAATTCAGCAAACTGCTTCACTTTACAAGTAGTCGCTGGTCTATTAGTCTATGATACAGAACTCGTAAGTGCAGCTAGCAATCTCTAAAAGGTGCAGAGGATGCTTTCCTAAAAGAAAAACAGGTGTAAACTTTCTGTTAACAGAGAGCTCATGAGAGAAATACTCAGCCTAACTATGAAAATGAATTACTGATTGCAAATAGAAAAGGACATTTTCAAAAGCACTCAAGCCCTGCTAGAAATAAAATTCATAAGCTAATTTCAGGAGCAGTCCTGCTCCTCTCCCTACTTTCTTTCAAAGTTTACTTTCAGGCTTGACAAAACCCTTGTGCATTTGGCAATCAATTCTCTGGCCCTCCAGCCTCATGAGAAGGCTTATGTCGACTCCCACTTCTCTATCAACACAGAAGCCTTTTGGATCAGACCATGAACAACCCACATGGTTCTTTTTGTAGGACCGTATATATTTCTATGAAATATGACTCACTATCCATGGCATGAAGATATTCCATATGAAGAGCGCTGGCTCCTGCAGGGGCAGCTGAAGGGATGATGTCTGCATACGGGCTGCGCTGGCCTGCCAAGAGAGCCATCTGATGATAATATTCAGCTGGACTGACGCCAGCATGTGGACCTAAAAAAAAAACCCCATAAAAGTATCATTAATGACATAAGATAAACAAGAAGGAAAGTTTTATCACATTGCCGGTTTCTCTGGCTGTTAAAACAGCTTATTTTTTAACGTAATGCAACGTCTGCAGTATGCCACCACTTGTCAAGATATTTCAACCTATGGTACTATAAAGACATCATTCAAAAAATCAGCAAGACATAAAATATTAAGGAGCTTCATGATCTCATATTTTTGTATTTATTATTAAGTGACTCAAATGTGACAGGCTGACAACAATGGAAACTAGTATGATTTATTTAGTGACATAAAGAAGAAGGAAAACCTTCCTAGCATTTTATTCACATTTACCTCATCCCTGACCCAAAGGAACCCATCTCTAAGGTAACAGGACAGCTGAACTTGATTAAGCATTCAGATATCTGGAGTCTCTTCTCAGGGGACTAGAAGATTCTCCCTAACCATGTCCCTCTGTGTCTATGCTCAGGAAGGAGCAAACGGGTAAAGCACCATTGCAGGACAAATAACAGCTGGCCAAGAACAACACAGGGTCAGTTTTTTAGGAGGACATACTGAAGTCAATAAATGTGACCATCCCATCCTTCAAAGTTCATGTATAAATATACTTGACACACAAGCCTGTTGGCAGAGTCAAAACCACAAACTGAATAGACTCTACATCCCATCAGCAAGGTTATCGTGATGCAGTCCTCTGATAATGACTTATATTAGCTGTTCTCTCATGCAAAAATAACATGAGAGCTTCCTGTCACACTCCAATTTTCAAGTAGGCCTTCAACTAATGGGAAACCCTGGACATATACAAAAATTGACATCACTTTAAGATCAACCCCTCTCAGCAGCCTTCAGATGCTACTGAAGGTAGAGGGTCATTTCATGAACTTGTGTAAGGCATACCCATGAAATAAGTTGGACTCATTCTCCTTGATCCTGACCTGCCAGGAAATCTGAGGTGAACAGCCCTTCTCTCTGATCTCTTCCTGTCCCACTTGCAAAACAGTTTACACTCTGGTCACTACAAGATGGTATGCAAGCTTGCCTAAAACTCTTAGAGTTCCTTAGGTTAATGGGCTGCACCCCAAGCTGGTATACCAGATAATTTTATGTTCTTTCATATAACTTCATGAGCTTTTTCTTTAATCTCAGCAGTTGAATCTTGAATGAAAACAAAATTTTAGGCTGAAATTCTTTGAATATTGTTACCTACACAGAGATACTAAAAAGATAACTTATATTTTCATTAGAAAATCAGATCCTAAATACGAACCTTACAAACAAAGAATCAAGATTTACACTTATAATATTCTTTTGAACATAAACAAGGCATTGGAATTTGGAGAAAAGTTTATTACATATTGCTGAAGTATAATCTTCCTTTATTACTACCAAATAAAATGAAATAATGTGCTTTTGATGTTAAATGTTAAATATAAGAAACGGTTGTGAAAAACACAAGTATGTCAAACAGGAATAGGAATAGCATAAAAAATGAACTGAGATAAATTAAAAGTTGCTGGTATTTTTTCTAAATTACAAATTGATTTCACAATCAAATATAAACTTTCCACTTTCTGTGAAATGGTAAAAAAATTATTCAGACCAAATTTTAAAAGATGGGTAACTCACACTGAATCACTGATTTTAAAATTTTTAGGGTAGTAGGCAACCATGTTATGTTTCCAGACAGACTGAAAATACTTCCTGAGCTTTCTGACATAAGTGTCTAGGTTAACTAACAATAACATTGGCTGCAAAATTTAAAATTAACTGCTGCAGAAAACATAGCTGCATTACTAAATGCTCCATATGCCAAGAAATGCTCTGGTGCTCTTTAAAAACTTATTCCTTACTACCTCCCTCAAATTTAAAAAATTAGCCTACTAAATGACGTACTGCATGAAGGGTAAATGAAGGGTAAAAGGGAAGACTCACAATCCTGAATTTTTTCCTGTTTATTCCTGGGTAGCTTCAGCTTTTTTCTCGTTTTTCTGTAAGTGGAGGGATTTGCTTCTGCACCACAGGCACAGCTGAGCTTCATTTGAGCACTTTCCTCTACACTCATCAACAACTCCATCCTTACCCCTGCTTCAAGTCCTTGGAGAAGTCCTCAGCCACCCCTGACCCACCAAATCTGCTGTCTAAGGAGAAGTGACAAGAGTTATCTAACAGATTTGGCTCCTTGCATCTGCAGATGTTGAGGTCTACAACTGTGAGTTGACAGACTGAGCCCAATAGTACACTGATCTAATTATTGAACTGTCCTAAAGTAATTAGGGTAGCAAGAGAAATCTCACTATGGCTTTCAGAAGAGCAATAACAACTTCCAAGTTTTCATAGTTTGAATGCTACATCACTTAAGCCGTGGTATCCATTATGCTATTAGTATGTTATGTGCATGCACTCCTTTAAACCACAGGAGTGTTTCATTCGCATTCTAGAAGTGCTCAAGCTATGATTCAGATTCTCTGATCCAGGAATCCATATACAAAAAAGGCATTTCATTGTATACCTGATTGATTATACAACAGACTATTGATTCCAGGGAACAAACCTGCAGCTTTTCAGCAGCATGCTGTTTGATTGAGATATTTTCAATGCCTCAATCAAATTATTGTATTTTCATTGGACGCTGTGCAACATCAGGACTGTGGTAACTGATCAAAGATGAGCTGTGAGCCTACAGGAAGTGTGAAGTAACATGTATTTGTTTAAAACCTGAAGATAGATGCTTAAACTAGTAATCTGACTTATGTCAGATTAAGGCTGTGTACACAGTCAGCAATCAAAGCTCAGGGGATGAGCATTAAGACAGAGTACACTCAGCTGTACTGTCCACACCTGAGTGTCTCATTCCATTTGAAAGCGTGGGAGTATCCAAACTACATAGGCTGGCAGGAGAAAACTGTTTTTTTGAGGTGGCAGGTGGAGTTGAGGCAGGGTATTTCACAGACCTGAACTGACAATCACAATTATGACAGAGCTCCAGACTTAATTGCTAACACGCCAGGTGTCCATTTGTTGGGGAACTAAATAGTTCCCTGAGGCTTCACTGCCTAAAACTCACTGGTCTACAGTGGCAGAACAACACAGCAAGATCACACATTTCTATACTGTGTACATCTACATTTAGATGCCAGAATCTGAAGCCAAATTCTACCCTGTGACATCTCAGGGTCAGGATGTTTCTGGAGTGTGAGATAGGTGCTGGGTCAGAACACTCTGTGCCTACATCTTTGCAAGTGAATTCAGTGTGGGTGTGGTACACCTGAGACCAAGACTGTATACAGCTTAATGCCATAGGTGGTGAGAGGGGGTTTCCTTCACACCTTACTTTGTTGCCACTGGAACATAGCTTAAGCATAAATGAAATTCTTCAGGAATGGGACCTGAAGAGTATTGAAGATAGCAAGGTATTCTGCATATGAGCTCTTGTGAAAAAACCCAAATGTACACCACAAGAGGTTTCCAGGTATATGCCATTACATTATAACTCTATCATTTTAGTTCCGTATCTAAAGTTCCAAAGCCCCTGAAGTCAAAACTTGCCTTTCTGACCATTAAATTTTTTTCTTCAAAGTATTTTAAAAAAAAATACTTCTGCTAAAACAAAAAGGGTTCATAGCAAGAATTCATGCAACATCCAAAGTGCTGCTAGAAAAGCTCTGTGCATGCCATAAACTTTGACTGACAATAGGTCATTAAAATTTATTCTCATGAGAATAGGTGCCCTTAGCTAATGGATTAACTGTAAAGGTATATATTCTTATAAAGGAGGATTAATTAGTTATCCGTTTGGATAGGGTGCAGTGCTCATTTTTCAAATTCAGCTAAAGGCAGTTTAGTAAGTTTCTGAATTTACTGGGAAGATCTCTCCCATAGTTAAAGCACCAGTTTAATTACCTTTCTCTACATAGTTGATTCTGAGTATGTTATATTTTAGTTCCCTTCAGCAAATGCTGCAATTTTGAAATGTCAAACTGCATACGCTTACCCACTATTGAAAAACCTACTATTAACAAGACAGCCTTTTTTTGCAACTCTGTTGATGGCTCACTTTGGCAAATTCCCACTGAAATTAATAGGAAACGTGCTGGAGTAATAACAAGAGGATCACAGGAGTTCACTTCAGCCCAAATAGCTTGGAAAGTAAAAGCCATGGTCACATCAAGACCTAAAGCACTGAATTCCAAGTATACTGCCCAACATTCAGATTAAAAGGGACAATCTTGATCATCAGCCACTTCTAGGTAAGCATCAGTTCATTTGGCCATATTGTTGGCTAGGATAAACTGAAATAATTCTACATAACTTTACATAACAGAACTACTGACTAAATGTAACTAGTTAGTGCATGCTTTATATGATTGAAAAATACTATTTTAATTAAAAAGCCTTTTGTGCCTGAAGAACTCCATGGTTATACACTGACATGCACTCATTAAGAATCGGACACAATTCACTGCAGATACAATGGACTTTTTGGGAGATCGGAATTACACCCCATGTCAGCCCCACAAACAAAAGATATCACAAGACATACATCACCCTGCCAGCATAAATTTTGAATGAGACAGGTTTTTTTTTTTCTCCCTGAAGTTTCAACATTTTTGAGATATACAAATGAGCCATCATCAGCTGATGAAGTATTGAAACATTTATGACATAATGAATATGTCTGACAAACCTGGTGAAGCTGCTTTGAACAAGGGGGAAAAATGTTGACAAGATTAATATAACTTAAGTTGCTACAATGACAGAAAACAGGAAGCCTGTCTTAACCCACCGTCTGTTGGGCTGAGTCCACGGGCTGCTGAGATCATGGAGAGAGACGGGCTGCTGTGCAGGGACCTGATGTAGTCCATATAGGGGTTAATGTATGGGTGAGGGGTGCTGAAGGGAGACTCTGATGTTGCAGCAGGATTTCGGTGCGGGGAAATTCTAAGGAAAGGAAGCTCTGTGTATGTTGGGCTACTAGATAAGGCAGAAGGCCTGGAAGAAACAAAAGGAAGGAAAACAAAACCAGCCAGGTTATCTATACAATAAAGAAAAATACTATAAAGGTAACACTCTTGTTTCTTGAAGAATAACAACTAAGTTGCACATGTGCTGAAGTCAACTGCCTGGAAAGAAAAAGGATGGGAAATTAATTCTCCTCTATCCCCATTATTAGCAACATTTCTCCAACCAACTTTAACATGATTTTATATTTGATTTAATCTTTACACACCTCAATACCCTTTCCCCAAGGAGTTAAGGAGAAAATCACTTCAATTAGTGCAAAATATACACACTATATTACTATAGTAATAATTACTAATTACTATAGTAATTATTACTGCAATATGAAATACATACTGACATTCAGAATCATTTACATCTTCAAAACCACACGACTATTCAAAAGGGAGCTTTGAGAGACACACTGCACCCATGGTCTTTATTTGCCAGCTTACTCATTCTGAAAGTGCAAAATGGCATGGTTGAATCACTTCAGGAGTCTTGAACTTTGTAAGTCATTAAGATACGTGGGTTCTTTGGAACATTTTTTTGGTTGCTGTCCCCATGAAAACTGCACAAAACTTGGTGGCACGGGAAGAAAAATTGCCGCATATGTGTATTTTAGTATGGCTCCAGTGACTAATGTTTTTTAACATGTTTTTTTTAACGTTAATTAACTACGCCATTTTTGTGAAGGAAAAGCTTGGTGCCCTCTCATGCTATGTGTGATGAACCAAGGCTGAAAGCTGAGTTCACAGTTGACAAAAGATAAATAACCTGCCGTAATCCTCCCCATCATCCCACCCTGACAGCGTCTGGGGCTCTGCTTGGAGACTTTTCCTTCACAGCATCCCATCTCCAAAAAGTTCAAATTTCATTGGAAGAGGTTGGAGTGCCTGCCCTTGTCAACCTGCTCTTTGGCAAAAGACAATGGTTAAGCCTGTCATGCATTTGCTGTAGTCCAACTGGCTGACCCGAACTAAATTCCTTTTTGTCTCTTTGTGTTTTTTCCAATTAATTTAGCATATATACAGCACAGACACAGGCAGCAGCTGTGTGAGCAGTGAGGGCAGCCTGTTGCTTTGATGCTGCTGGCTTACAAAGAGTAATCAAACAAGAAATGTATGTTTTTCCTTTTTAACATACACATATCGTGATCAATGGAGGTAGCTGTCATCACCTGAAAGGCCAACATGAATTCCTAACATGATGCCAGCTTCCCTGCCACGAAATCCATGAGGGTTTATAAAATCTGAGGAATGAAGATTTCTCCTGATGGGTTTTTCTCCCTCTTTTCCCCTTCCCTATTTGACCTTTTTTATGTTTCTTTTCTTCCAACAGCTTTCTGCAAGGTAAGCCTGTTTAGCCTTCCTGTATGAAAATACCTCCTGGCCTCAAAGTTTGTTAGAGCATTTTGTGCTCACAGCAGGTATCAACAGTGCAGTCATTTCTCTGGCACCCAAGCAAGTCACTTAAAGCTAGGCCACTCACTAACACACCTTCTCTATATTTGAAATGCACTGAGAACCTGAAACTAGAAGCCACTTTCCACCACTGTGCAAAACAGACATCTCCCTTCCTCAGAGAACTGCATGGTTCTAAAGTACCTTTATTTTACAGTGGAAGTACATTTTTTATCCCAGAGCTATGAAACCCCACTCACATAAAATATTTGTTGTATCCTGTCTGATTCCCTATGAGGCCAAGTTGGTAGGCAAGAGGTTTAAAAATCATGGTGATGTAGGAAGAAAAAGTAAGTACTACAGCTGGGTATCACATTACAGAGTGAATTTCCTATCCTGGCAGTAACAAAGAAGCTAAGTTTGGATGTCATTTTTACAAGTGATTCTTTTTAAATATGACCCAAACTCATAGTTTTAAACACGAAGAGCATGCAGGCAGGTTCAGACCTTGGCCTTATCTGGTGCATATTGAACAGAATACTCTTTAAATGCTTATTCAAGAAGGCTGAAACTCTGTATTGGCCTAAGTGATTCACTCTCCAGCTGGCCAACAGCCAAATGCTATCGCAGGAGCAAGAGTAAGAGCCAGGCTGTCAGCTTCTCCCTCCAGATGCAACAAGAGCCATTCAAGGACACCAAGACTCAGGTACTCTTCCCCTGCTCAGCCCTGCCTCTTTCTCTCTTTCCTCTTCTGAGCTCCTCAGTTTTCCTAGGATGCTAGGGAAAGGATGCTGACCTGGGTAGCATCAATTAATAGTAGGCATATAAATAGTATGATATGAGGCAGAAATAAGGAGTCATGAGATTCACAAAGAATTCTCAGCTCTGGACTCTGAAATTTCCTAATTTCTCTCAAGCATCTGATTTTAATATGCTGCTAACTTCTATGCTCACTTTCAGTTTGGACTTGCTCCTCTGATTTTGCAGACCCTATTTTCCCTACAGACCAGTTCATTTTCCCTCATGCCTTCTTCATCTACTCTCAGTCCCACAGTTTGAGTCATCTTGATTTATTCCAATAAAAGTCACATATCCTTCCTTTCCCTCTGTGATTAAACTTCACTGTGAATATCTTTCACAAGTATTAACTCCCTCCTTCAAATTAAAATGCAGCTTTCAGAAAGGGTGCTGCCAAACACTCTTATTGTTGCTTTACAACATTATTGAGTACCAATAAAGAATGACTTTTGTCCTGTAAAGAGCAAATAGTATAGCCCAGGAGTGGCTCTGCAGATATTCATTCAGTGAAAAACAATTCAAATCTCCAGATGTGGGTGGCAGTCTAAACCCATAATTTTTATTTCACATGTATAGGATAATAGAATAGTTTGGAAGGTACCTTTACAGGTCATCTAGTCCAACTCTGCTGTCATGAGGGAAAGAAGATAGGGACTCTCCTTCAAACTCAGGACCTTTAAGCCCAGCATCCTTCAACCTAGCCGTGCATCCTGCTGAATGGTGTTCTGCCTTGGGTCTCGGGCTACTTCATGGGATGCAGTGAGGCTTCAGCATGAGAAGGGGCAAGGAGATTTTCAGTGATACTGCTTGACAATTTATGCCTCACCTGTAAAAACCAGGTGGCAGAACTTGCCCTGAATCTTCTCCTGTGCAAGAATTCTTCTGTAATACAACATATTCAGACCATTTACGGAGGGAGCAAAGCAGATGTAAGCTCTTTTCTGGATCAGGACCTCTGTGTCTACTTTTAGAGACCCTGCAAACTCAATCCAAATTTCATGCAAAGCTGATCATACTTTCAAGACATTGTTGAAGTTTTGTGAGTAAAAGAGATCCTGTTGCTGTGTTTCACCACTAATTTTTATCCTGGCACATTAAGATGATTATCATTTTCTCAGTAACAATCCTGACATTAATGAGAAGGAACCAAGAACGGGGCTACCTGTGAAGGCATCTCCTCCTTTCTGTCTAGAAGGCTGTCCTGTTTACTGCAGAGGTGCTGAAATATTATGACTGCTACACAGCTTCCACATCTAACAGAGGATTTCCTACTCTCCAGCCATATCCAGCTTGCCAGTTTCTTCCTGTCCCAGCTGTGATGCTCTGGGGAATCTTAATGACTCAGCTCACAAAGGGCACACACGTGCTGAGGTAGGGAGATCAGTGTAAGGGCAAACAGGTATATTTTTTCCTATTAGCCATGACACTATTTTGATGAATTGTTGCAGAGGTGTCTGCACAGTCTTAAAAACTTACATAGTCACACCAGTTCAGCAGCTGCGAACAGCATGAGTTGTAGGGCAAATCACAGTATGTGTGAAGCTGCTCTTTAAAAAAATGGGTGTTTTTCTGACTGCTGTTGAACCACAGGTGAGCTATCTGTAGGATTTCAGTTATTACTCATGAAAATGGTATGTCATTTGGTTTTGTTGCTTACAGCTGCAATAGATGAACTCTGCACAAGAAGACTGACTAGTAACAGGTTTGGATTTTAACCACTACTAAAACTGAATCAAATGCAATTCCCTTTTCAGCCCATACAGCCCTTTTTTAACTGGTGAAGGAAGATCATGTGAATCTGAGAGTTAATGAGGCAAGCATGAGCAAGTTTTACATATTTCAAAATGATCAGCATGCACAGATCATTACCTAGTGTTATCTTGAAAGGATCACACATTCTTTCCATCAGCAGAAAAAGAGATACGGGGGACTCCTACCACATACTTTAGGCTGTTTTTTGTACTTAAGCATTAGTCTGTTTTACAAAGAGGAAGGTGGGATTATCCAAATTCAAATCCTGTTCCTTTCTTTGGTACTAATGCT
The DNA here is from genome assembly GCA_013397245.1 of Thryothorus ludovicianus. Taxonomy (NCBI): domain Eukaryota; kingdom Metazoa; phylum Chordata; class Aves; order Passeriformes; family Certhiidae; genus Thryothorus; species Thryothorus ludovicianus. The sequence continues at coordinate 50,995 of VZTB01005682.1, read as the reverse complement.
AACTTGAGAAAAAATATTGCTGTCTGGCTATGACTAGAGGTGAAAGTCCCTGAATAGGTAAACCAGCACAGAGTTTGTTGAATGTAGGTCCTTTCAACCACCCTCTCAGTGCTCTACTGATGGAATTAGAGGATCAGCCCAAAGTCCATGAAACTAATGTGGTTTCATGCATGCAACTGAGTTAGGAATTGAGGAAGGGGGACAGAAAGAAAAGAGACCCAGTTCAGGGTCCTGGGAAGCAGCAAAGGCCAGCTGCTTCCTAAGAAAAGACAAGTCAGGAGCCACATGTGGGCAACGCACTCCATGCCACCAGATCTGATTGACCAGAGCCAGGCGCTACTAGCACAGTCAATCAGCAGTCTGAGACAAGGTGAAGTGACAAAACAGGTCTGGGTTGGGCCAGTCAAGTGCAGGAGACAAGGACAAAGAGAGGTCAGGAGACAAATTACATCGTGGTTCTGAGGGTTCTATCCAGAACAGCTCCCTGCCGTGCAGATCCTGAGCTCAGCCAGGCGCAGGACCAGAAATCCGCACCATTTACAACACGGGTCAGGCAGTTCAGCTAAAAAGGAGTTCCTGGATGCATGAGGTGTTGGTAGAGGTCCCTGGTGAGGCCACTGAAGACAATTATAGCCAATTAGTGGCCTCAGAGTACTTATCTGCTTTAGAGTGCTTGAACTGTTTTAATACATGCCAAAATACCAACACAGTGCAAATTGTCCCTGTTCCTCTATCTCTTTCTTGCAACTGTGAAAAGCTACAGGAGGCCCCAGGGCATAGTACAACTCCCACGCTTGGCACAGGCATTCTTCAATAGCAATGTTTTCTGGAAGCAGATGTAAAGCTTCACAAAGTCTTTGTGGAACAGCCACAAAGGTCTGTGCCACAGGAAAATCTGGACTACAATTTTTGAGGTTGGTGTTAGAGATCTGTCATAAATCGTTTCCAAATAACTTGAAGCTGCACTTGGACAAAAACTTCTTCTATCTTAAAAAAAAGTCATAGTGATTTAAACTCTCTGATTTTAAAGGAAACTATAAACCAGGACGGGAAATCTTAATGCCAAGTTTTGTCCTGATAAAATTTTAAATGCCTCTTTTATGAATCTGTTGAAAAATACATTTATATGGAAAACAGCAAGTGATCCTTAACTATAACATTGTAAATATGACACTGAGCTGAGGTTACAGATGGAAGAATAATCTATCTCACAGAACAAAGCTTGTCAACAAAGTAGGATGAAATACTGTAACATAACCTAATTTATTATTGCGTTTTCATCCATCTTGTTATATTATGAACATGTCAAAGTTCAAACCTTGATATTTAATCATTTAACAGTATGTTATTCAATGCTGGAGCAAGCATTGATGGCATAACTCTCATACTAATGATATCCACACTGTTTCTCTGATACCTGTTCAACTGAGTCCTGCCTGAGGAACTGAAAAAATATTAAACTCATTAAAGTGCCGATAATACTTTTTAAAATTTTTTTTCTTTTCTGCAATAGTCTTCTGATGTCTGCCCACAAAATATTAACACTTATTTTTAGTAGAACCTGGAAGATGAACAAACAAGGATTTTCTTGGTCTGTGGTGCCTCCTATTCTAAAGTATGTGGCTCAATTCCTTTGGTAATATCTCTCATGTTAAATTTCTATTGTTTATTTAATGCCACAGTTGCTTGTACAGACTGACCCTTCAGCACCAGCCAACAACTGGCTAATAGAAGATTTTTATATTAATAAAGTTAAGCTCTGAGATTTCAATGTAAAAAGATTGAAGCCAGCACTGTGCATTTTTAAAGTGCAATCCACATTTTTGCTCTTTTCCCTTCTTTTTGAATTGATAAACAATCAAACCTAATAATACATATTTTTAGAAAGCAATAATATAATTTTCAATATGTAATTTTTTTCAGAAATTCCAGCTTCTAATAGCCACTCCATTCCCCTAGAATCACTCAGTGCCTCAAAGTTGCTACATCACATTCTTGGACTTAGGAAAACTAAACAAGCAATTATGAACATTTCAAGAATTATTTGAATACATGGAAACGGCAGAACACACTTCGTATAAAACTGCTCAAGTGTTGCAAAAGGCTAAGCACTGTTAACTATATTTTCTTAATGATGGAAATTAAGAAAAAGGTGAACGTGAGCATGTTTTTAAAGTCCTAATACAAAGAAATCCTCTTGATTTCCTGTGTCATTTTCTATCATTCAACATCTAGTGAATATTTGCTCACTTTTCCTCCAATATTCACATTGGAACTGTAGTCAGTATAGGGAAGTAAGTCACAGAATCTGATTTAGTAGCAATCTTTCATTCAGTAGATACATGTTCAAATAAACCATGAGTGGGTCCATGCCTATGTAGTTCACATAGAAGCTAGATCAGGGTTTAAGGCAGACAGGCTCTGGTTTGGTTTCCATCATTTATCTGCTGTCTACCTTGTATGAGTTTGTTGTCTTCCTGATCCACTCTTTCCCCATCTTTAAAACTGGGGTAAAGCACTTGGAAAATGTTTAGTACAGTGGGAAGGTCATATCAAGAGATCCTATGTTATGAATATTTTCTCACCGAGGTAAGGACAATGCCTTACAAAATGTGTGCAGTTCTGGTATGTAAATTCCTAAAATATACAAATAGCCTACCTTGGAGTTAGAATAAAAAGTTTCTCCCACATAAAGCTAAAAGGTATCATGGCAGAAAAAAAAGACACAAATGACAAGAGATGGTTCATGGTTCAGGAAATCTGCATGACAATTAGGCAATGACCGACAGCAAAAGAATATTACTCTTGGTTCCCCTTTCCTTCGTTGAGAAGTGCTAACATTATGTAGTTACAGTTAAAAATTAACTACATTAATCAAGCACTAAATCTTTACTCAGTGACTGTATTCCTATTTTCAACTGCATGACTGCCTGAACGTAGACCCAGGATTTTACATACACTATCTGCTATTTTTAAGACTTCATAAATAACCTAACCATCAGCTTGTGGATTTCCTCAAGCTGATAGTTAGTTTATGCCATGAAAAGCAATGAATATTCATTCTGTTATTTAACAGAATGCTGTTTACATAAGGTCAGCTGTAACACTGGTGACCTTCAGCCCACAGTAACACCTGTACTGACTACAGCAAGCAACTGCTGCTTTCGGCGATGTAGTCTTGACTTGAAGTCTTGACATGCGTTCCTTAAATGTGTACGCTGATACAGTTTCAACTGTTTAATTTCCTTCATTATGGAAAATGTAAATAAAACTATCTATTGTCTCCCAGTACCTATCAAGTCAAGTCCAATCTTCTTGTTCTCTTTCTCACACGCTAGTAATTTCCCCACAACAACCTGCCTCTCCTTTTCCTTCCATCGACCTACCACCGTTGCTGCCTCCTGGCACTGCTCTGGAACACTGTCCGCTTGGCCATTGCAATACAGAGCATCACAGCTTTCCTCTCCTTTCTCCAAATCCTTCTCAGGATGCTGCAAAGAAATCAGTGACTGGGGGGAGGATTATATGGATTTACTTGGTAATTTCTTTGCTTGTACAAAGGATACAAACATACAGAAAACTAACCACAATAACCACTCCCTGCAAATTCCACTTGCCCATTCTAGGCTTCTACTAGATATTATCTGGCAAATTTTGTGGCAGCTACATAAGTCTCCAACTACCCAGCTTGGTGACCCTCCCAGGCAAAACATCTCTGCCTCTGGCCACTTCATTGTCTGGTGTCAGGAAGCCAGTGTAAACCTGTGAGACTGTAAATGGGGTAAAGGCAAGAAACCCTGCTGAGGGAGAAGGGCTAATCCCCAGGGCAAGGAAACAGCTGGGACTGGTAAAACCTGAGGCCATAAGAGCTGACTCACCAGATTACATTTGCCAAAGAGGTCTGATTTCCAGCTCTTCCTGGCAAAGATCCTTGTATTTGCACAACACTCAGCAGAGCTCCGATCTGCACAGAACTGTTGGACACTGCAGTAATGTAAACAGTAAATAAACATAATGCTAGTATGTGATTTCCATTGCTTGCTTCTGCTAGAGCCCTACCCAGGCACTGCCTTCTTTTGCTCAGCTTGCACTGAACCATAAGTAAAGTAAGACCTTATACTTTCATAGGACAGACTAACTTCAGTACTGGTAAATTTTTCCTCCCCTGTCTTCAGCTGGTTTCAAATTTACCAACTTGTAAATGTAATGTACTGACTTGTACATTAATATATGGAGGCTAATGTAGCAATGCTGCATTTGATGCAGAAATCATCATCATTAATAAAAAACAGATGCACAAGACAACAAAGTGTTTTTTGAGTAAGATTGCCGTGGACCTCCACACACTATTTCCTCTTCAAACTATAGTGTAGCATAAAGTGTAGCAGGAAAATCTAAAAGCTCCACAGTCAACTCATTATCTGTTGCTAGTAATAACAGACTAGGCAGTGAAATTACCAGCTGCTTTCCTACAGCAAACTTCTCTGCTCTGCAATTCTCTTCTGATGCTCTAGAGGTGGTCCCATTTGCTATTCAAATTTCAGCTTCCTCTAAGCTACAGGCAGAGCCTGCCATCTCTTCCAGTATTGGACCACAGACACCATCATATGGGTATGTGGGCATATATAAATCTGGACTGCATTCATGTACCCCTTTCTTACCTCCCTTGTCACTCCTCTCTCAGAAAAAGTGAGTCAAAGGAGTGTCAGAAGCTCTCACACTTAATGATGTTAAGTCAGCTAATTGAATAAACATTTGTTTAACATTTGCTACTATTTCACTAATGCATTGTGAGAATAAGAAGAATTTTATTCCCCTTCTTCCCCATACTCCCCCTTCCTCAGGAGTGCCACTAGCTGTTATCGCAGTGACTAATGTGCTGTATGTGGCCATTATAGTCCTCAACTCTGAAATTGCCCCCAGGATGAATGATAGGCTCTGCCTGTATGTTGATTGGAGTTGGATGATGATTGATTAGAAGAAAGTCAGACTACGTAGCCATGAAAAAAGAACTGCACTGAGTCACAAGCTTAAACCCTAAAGAGCATTTCATCAGTGGCTTCAGAGCTATTAGATGTTTTCATATGAACAACATTTCCCACATCCAGGTTTGTACATTTTATCTTCATTCTTTCAAATACTAAAATTGCTTGGATAAGAGGTTTATATATATATATATATATTTGTACACATTTCTAAGAGTAGCCTGAACTTTTAGAGGAAATTGAAGAGGCTTTGTGTCAAGTACAGCTAAATCCAGCCTTTCTATATCAAACCCCTGCTAGAAAATTACTGTGCAGATGATAAGGCTGAAAGATATAATAAAATGTGACTCTACTCAATTTACACTGCAATATTGGTATGACCGAATATTTTTTATTCAGGTGACTGATAAAATCACTAAACTGTATTGCAGATAAATAAAGGAGGCTTCTGTCAAGAATAAACACCATTAATCATGAAGTCTCACCCTCTGAGTGGCTGTGCTATGCAACTGCACAAATGCACAATCACAAGTGGCATGTGACTCACTGCCTCCTTTCTTCCCTCAGCTCCCTGGTGATATTGTCCTTCTTAGGAAACTTTCTTGTTGCCTTTACAACATTTGGAAGCCCAAGAATGTCTTTTCCATTCAAGTTTAAACAAAACTGCAACTGAAATCTAAATTTTAGTGGCAATGCATTCAGCTAAAACTAGAAACCACGAGACAAAGTGAAGTCACGCAGACTGTGACTGCATTGCTCTAAATTCAGCATTACCATGAAAAGCCTGTGTTTAAACTGCTAAGAATGAAGACTTTATAATTCTAAAGCTGAAACAAGTAGAACAAGTAGGAAATTTTTCCCCCAAGTCCCATTTGCTTCCAAACCTACATTTTCTTACTGGTTTCATTACTTTTGCTATTTCCAAATAGGTGGTGAGTTTCTTTTTGAATATAATAATATAAAATTTCTTAACATCATAAATCTACCTCAGTAGAATCTATGGGTCTCCTTTCAAAAAAAAACAACTTACATGCTAAAAAATGGACATGAATTGAAAGAAACTTACCCAGCAGAAGCACAGTCATACAGAAGGAAAAACCGACAACTTAGGCAACCTTTTTGTAACCTGTTTTAGAGGAAGTGATGATTCCATAGTGGCCATGTTACTAAGCCAGAATGAAACAGTGCCCTACATACTAATGAGGTTAAAAAATGTAGTTAGGTCTTCAAGTTAAAGGTACTTAGCAAGCAGCCTGTGTTGGAGCAGAGGAGTAATCACACAGGCAGGAATCAAATTGACTGGAAGAATTAGGAGACTTGCAGTCCTAAGGAATGTAATTCATGCAGAAAAGCAGTTGTCAGAGCGAGGCCAGGGAACTGTGTGGGAAGAAAGCAAAATAAACAGCTCAACAAAGAAAACAAAGACGCTCAAATAGTGGCTTTTCTACTGCTTGAGTACACTGAAACTTCAGTGGGTGCATACGACAGAAAACTCATCAAAGACGACCTCTATAAAAGCAATATACTGTTAAATAGTGAAGTGGTCCAAAAACACTCCAAAAATGCCTGTAGGTCTTTAAAAATAGCCTTGATGTGGTTATGCGGGACAGAGAAAGTACACATGCATGCATGATTGGGAGAAGAAAAAGAACCAAATGGTACAAAGCTAAGATAGTTGAAATGGTTTCTACAATTACTCCTCATTTCTCTCTCTACCATTCACAGATGAGAAGAGGATGCAGTCTGCATGCAAAGAGGGATCCTGCCCATGTGCAGCAATACTCTCCGTGGAAAAACAGCATTGTTAATTAGGCTCCACTCCCACATAATGAGGACCAGATTACTGCATCCACCAGGGGGATTATCTGACCAGAAAGAAGAGCTTGAGAGTTGTCCTAAATCTCAAAAAAATTCATGTGCAATTCACAGGAAGTTTTTCTTGTGATGGCTATGACCCATGACAGTAAAATTAGATTTTGAAAGAAACTGATATATGAATTTCACAAATACTTTGTTCTCTTGAAAAACAGTATTTTTAATTAATGTGCTATTACTCTGATAATTAAATATTTATTTTTTTTTATTTTTAGAGAATGCAGCTTTTATTACTTTTAGTACTTTGGAATCTTTCTCCTCATCTCATGCATTCACTTATGATTTTTCTAAACTTTCCCTATCTCAAACTCAAGAATGGTATGCATACTATTGTTGCAGTAAATTTTGGCTTCTCTTCTTCCCTTAANGAACACTGTCCTCCACATCACATGTTCTATGATGCTAAGAAACACTCTTTTCCCAACTTCAAAACCAAACCAAAACAAACCCTTTCATTTCCAGTGCCTACTGCAAGTCACGTTCACAATAATACAAAACTGGTATTTGGGAAATAAAGAAATATTTTATTTAATTCTTTTATATAATAAAATAATAACTTCACTGTTCAAAACAAAACTAAGTTGGCAATAACAAAAGAGAAATTCAGAAATTCTCCTCTTGCACTCATTACCCATTTTTGGTTGTGAAGAGAACTTTTGACTAAAATTCTAACTTTACAGGACTACAGTTCTGACAAAACAGTGATGTGAAGGTTCAGCATTAATCATTTCTGTTGAGCTATGGTTGGATTTGCTTCAAATCTCTGTACTATCATCAGCAGACAGCCCAAAATTGATATTCACAGGGATTAGTGACTTACTGAACAGAGTATCGACTAGAATTTCTCATCTAAAACTACATGCATCAGGGAAGAAAAATAGATTATACAAATCTACAAAAACTCCTGAATAAAATTCTACATATATACATTTCTCTATAAAAAACACAGACTGTTTTCTGAAATGCATCCTCCCCCCCTTCCCTAGATAATACACAATTTGGGAAAGAAAAGCCGTTTTGAGAGTGCACTTGAGTGACAATATCAGCTGTACAGTACACGTTTATGCTTTACTCAGGACTGTAGTCAAGAGGTGATCTTACAAAAATATGACTTCCAAGCTTCTCCCATCCTTCAAGCACCGCCACAAACAGCAGATGTGCAAGTCACAGATCAGCACCAACAATCATGAGAGCAGTAGGATTCACAGGTATATGAAGCACCACTTACATTAAAGGTGAATGCTGTTAAGGTACAAGGGGGGAAGAAAGATATTCTGCTAACTGCCCCTTTTTATATTTTCTCTGCCAGTATCAAAGGTCAAGGTATGGGACCTGGCTGAGATGCAACCAGAGAAGATCAGGAAAACACTCAGTTCTCATGCCAGGCTGAGAAGTCTTGTCTCCATCCGGCCAGCTTTTTGATCCTTCAAGCCCTGAAATCCATTTTGCTGCTACCTAGTTCAGAGTACAAGTTAGTCCTACCAAGTGGTAAATATATAATGGCTGGAACACTATAGCCATTAAAACAAACATGAGATAAAGTCCTCACACTGCTATTCTTGTTCTATTCATGTGAAAAACTGGAGTTAAAAAACATTTCCCAGGCAAAGCTGTAACTTTGAACAACAAGCATAAAGGAAATTAATATTCTGGCTGCACACTTCTTTTGAAAAGTAGTAAATTCAGTTTCGAAATCTCTGAGGTAAATGCATTATCTGTATTCTGGAAGCATTATTAATTCTCTAAACAGAGTAGGTAGCTGGGTGTGTAAATGAAAACCCTAAGGGTGATGCCTAGATGCAGCTCTGAAAAATATAAAATATAAATACATAAAATGCTAAAAAAATATATAAAAGCTAAAACCTAAGGCATCAAGGGGAACAACCTGGTCAGCTTGGAACACATCTGCACAAGCTACATATTTGCTCCCTCAGCATCTCTGCATAACAATCTAGTCACAACACAGTGAAACACAGTTTTTAGAAACAGTTCCCAAAAGAGGTGTCAGGATGGAAGCCTGATGTCCAAGGAACAAGCAAGGCAAATGAAGACAGAGGCAGGCTACACAAGTTTTCTGAGTATTTTCTTGATATTACACACTGACAGTGATCTTCTAGGGTAAAGCAGAGAACACCTGATTGCCCCTGGTCATTCAGCTACTGCTCTCTCTGCCAAATCTGTTTACAATGCTGTTAAATTGGGCTATTTGTGTTGGTGGCCTCTATAAACTGGACTAGACTATCAATCTTTTCTTCCATGGGCCAGTGGAAAAGGCATGATAAATCTAGGCTGAATTTCAACAGGAGATACAGGACCGAAAGATGCATATCTTTAAAGAGATAGCCACTTTAATCTGATATGTTTAGCAACTCTCTCTTATGTGAAATACTCCCTAATTTTCTGTTGATCTGCAACACCAATGGTAATAACATCTCATAAATAATGCTTTCAAGAAGACGATAGGTTAGTTCATTCCTTCAGAAGCTTTGTACTCTTGACTCATGGGCTTCAGGATGTGTTGCCTCCGTGTCTGACCTCCACAGAGTCTCCAGAAAAATGCCAATGCACCTATAAAGCCGACCATAAATGCAGTCGTAATCTATTGTAAATTCAGACCTACACATTCGGTGATGGAAGGGATTAAGCACCTGTTCTTTAGTGGCAACTTCATAGCTTCTGAAATAAGGTCCCAAGCCATTTAGGTCATGCACCCTAAAAGCAAAAATCAAACAGAATAACATTTTTCTTTAATTTGTTTCCTCTATTAATCAATAACATCAGTCATCAGTGACAGCTCAGCCTGGCCCCAGGTGCAGTGATGAAATACCAATTGAACATAAAACACAACTCTTACAGTGAAATTTAGGTATCATTGTAGTTTTTTCATAGCATCACACAACACAGAATATGCAAAGGACAGCTAATTAGTCTCCTACATCTCAGAAGCACAGTTTCAACAGCCTATGTTTTGCTACAGATGTGTAAACAAATACAGATTTACACACACAGACACAAATATATATATAAAAAAATAAAATATAGTGAGATGAGTAGGTGGTGCCAAAAAGGGAAACAAGGTGTTAATTTAATTTCTGTTTTTTCATCCTTTGGGTAAGAAAAAGTCTCAACTATATTCAATCCATACTCCAATATTCTAGGACTTGATGTCTTTGTTGAGGGAGGATGGAGCCTAGGTCGTGGAAAGATTGTTGAGAATATGCTGAAGATGCTCTATGTTCCTACAACACATCCTACTCATCAGTCATATTTCTTGGAGTTTATACCTACTTTAACTTTAGGGAACCTCCAATCCACAACATAGGAATCTCACAGGTACACTTTAAAGAAAGAAAAGGGGGGGAAAAAAGATCCCCACGAAGACTGTAACATTTCAGCTCTCTTTGAAGCAAGATTTAACATCAGTGGAAGAATCGTACTGAAAAAAAAGGAGTCTGTCACAGTCCAATACCTCACAGGATACTGCAACAAGTTTGACAGCAGCCTCTATAGAGTTGGCTTGCTTCTGGTTCACTGCACGTGAATACCACAGTCAATATCTGCTCACTCGAAGAATACTGCTGACTACAGCACAAAGAACACAGGAATTTTGTCCAAGAAACCACAGGCTCAGAGCTCAGAGCATCTGAATGTGCACTATATTTAGAGTTTACATTCTTTGCAGCTGATAACAGAATGAGATAAAGAAATTTCAAGCAGCAAAACTCAAGCAATGCAACTATTCTATATATTTTTAAATGTTAAATTAATGATCTACGTGTTCTCAAAGGCTTTGCCATAGAACATTTTTTTATAAGCATTTTGTTAACATTTTTTCTCTAATTTTCCATCTTTCTCAGACTCTAAGTAGCTCCCTGCATTAGGTTGAAATGCAGGGATCTATAATTACTCAGTCTATGACAAATGTAAGCAAAGATCTTCACCCCATTATATGAAGAGAATGCATGCACACACACACAAATTCACACACTTGTATACATATCTGCACACAGTAAGCACCCAAACAGCTTGAAATCACGTCCAGTTATTCCTCAGTCTACAGAAAAATGTTCTATAAAACAGTGACCTGAGGCATAATTTTGCTGGCCATTCTTTCTGGTTCCATCATCCCTTAATTCATGCTGGTTTTAAAGCCCGCCTTAGAGAACTACTTCTCACTGGCAGCCAAGAATTCATCTAAGGACTGTTAACTGCCCAGATGGGTAAATCAGCTAAGTGGCAGTGCTGATGAGTGCAGACAGACACCTTACTGCTGATAAACCTTGGAACAGCTCCTATGCAACAGCATAGTCCACAAAAACCTCTTAAAGAATCCCTTTTGCTGGACTGGGCTCTACCAGACAAACCTGTGCCTCTCTATGTCTCAGGTGGGGATGAGGCAACCAATCCCTTTTAGACCATTGGAGGAGTGTTCCCAAGGGCTTTTCCCAATTTTTCCTCCCCCTATGTTCCACCAGGAGGATGGCCTGTGCCTTGTTGCTACTCCAGAATGCTGAAGAGAGGTGGTCAGCCAACTGCCAGCCACTGGTGGCACATCTTGCTCATTAGGGCTGGGGGCTGCTGCCACTTGAGTTCTTTTCTCAAAAATAAAAAAAAAAATAAAAAAAAAAAAAAAAATCCCAACAAACAAACAAACAAAACCAACAAAAAAAAAACCCACCATGAACCAAAGATTTTGGGGAACTTTCTCCCAAGGATTTTCAAGAAAACAAACCATTACATTTCACAAGCTTTTCCTTCTACATCAAAAATCTCACCAGAATTTTCCTCTCATTTCAATTGATGCAACTTCCCCAGACAGCTCGAAATCAAGCTGGCTGTACAAAAAGAACAAAGAGCCTCTGTTAACACAATATTTACCTGCTGCTATTGTTTCTCCTTTATAAATCTGTAGTTCCTTGGCATTACAATTAGCCACTCCAGAGAAAATGATTATGTCACAAAGTATTATCCACCACAGAAAGAGATGAATGATGTGAACCAAATGTAATCTGGTGTGCTTAGAGGCAATTCTGTTGACTTTCATGTAAATGTGCTGGCTTAAAACGAGGATGGATTCCAGCAGTGAATTCTTATTTGATCTAGAATTTGTTTTTCATCAGAAATTAAATAAGATAGTTTTTTCTAAACACTGCTTTTTCCTAGAAGAGAGAGAGCAAATCATTGAGAAATGTAGAAGAGTTCAATTGACTGTGCAGCGACTCCAGACTGCAGCTTACCTAAACAAACGAATGTAACTGAACTTAGTAAAACAGCTACATCGAAAATATTTTAACTATTTTTATCCACATTTTAACCTACTTTTTTTCCTTTAAAATGTAGCTCAGAATAAAAAATTAAGAGAAACACTCTTCATTTCTGCAATTCAATATATGTCACTTTTAATTTGCTTTCCAAACTTTCTGCAGTTTCAGATAGTTTTTAAAAACACTGTTTCTGAAGCTACTCTGCAAGCATTACAAAGCTCACGAAGGAGAATTTATGATCTGCAAATATAAAGGTAAATATTACTAAACAAGAATGAACAGCTAAACAAAACACTGATCCACTATTTTAAATTATGCAAAAACATTCACTGAGTGAGACATCACAATTTTAGCCTAGACAGAAGCTTCCTATTCCCAAGCTTTGTAAAAGATCTGGCATGGAATGAAAACTATCTGCTGAAGTTTATGTGTGGGCATCTGGCCCTGGTATTTTACTTCCCTGAATAACAATTAGAAAAAAGGGATACACACTGCTTTCAGAGCCTACAACATGCATATCTGTGACACATAACAAATTCTGAATAACCTTAATGAGTCACCAGATCATGCTGATTCCTTCTCAGAGACTTGCTATAAAAATCCTCCAGGCTATTAGCAGCTGCTTATTCTTCATGCTGCACTTCACTTCCAGGGACAGGTTTCTTGGGGTGTTTCCCATTTAATACACAATTTCTTCCTGTTTAAAGAAAATACTTTCATGGATGATTTTGGAAAGCTGTAACTACAGTCATCTTTTCATGTCCCAAGAGCTTCCCAGTCTTTCTTCTTTGATCGCTCCTGGCTAAACCATAAAACCCATTCCAAGTCAAAAAGTAATTAAAGCCAATTCAATGAGTGATGTTTTTCATGCTGGATGTGGCTCTCCTTCCCACTGTGAAAGGCTCAATGAATGCTCTGACAAGCTGACAAACTCCTTGCCAAGTCTACAGCTTAGAGGTACACTGAGGTAAAGCAGCAGGTGAAAGATTTAAGAGGTTTAAACACACAGATTTTAAAAAATAAATTAGAGCTTAGAAATGAAAATTAAAAGAAAAATCATCATGTCAGTGACAAGGCTGGGAAAATGTAAATATCCTATCAAATGTGCAGCTAGCAGTTTATCTCATAATTGAGGATATACTTTAATCTTCTCACATTGGGGCATCCCCTATTTAGCTGCATGGTCCAAAATCAGACAATGATGAAAGCTGAGTGTCTGGGCCTGACTTTGCTTTTCTTTCCACCCTTGTGTAACTCATGTATAAACTAGGTATGAACTAACATATCTAAGAATCAGATTCCCTTTTTATTATCTTGGAGCTGACTGCAAGCAAAACAAACGCTTGGTTTCGTACTAGAGCATTGAGAAAGTTCAAAATATATGTTCAAGGCAAAGTATCTCTTAGGCAGATGCATGTTTATCTGCACATGCATCATTTCAGGGCATAAGACTGCCAGACTTGCACATCTCAATCAGCAGTTAGGAGGAAAAAAAAGGTGCTTGGAATATTGCTGATTCTAGGAAGCTAAAATACACCAGCTGTACCTTGCAACTTCCTCCTGGCAAAGGTGGCCTACCTCGAGTGTAAGCATATGGGTAGCATCAGTGCACCTTCCCCAAGATTTACCTGCTCACTCTTTCTTATAGGTAGTCCACAGCTAAGATAAAAGGGGACGGCAACAGAAAGAGATGGACTAAATGGATGAATGTTTTTGAACATTCATGATGCATCTTGTAATACATTCAGTCCTAAAACTTTAACTTTCCACTAGCCTCCTGCAGCACATGCATTTACCACTCTAAGCTGTATGCAAGCCACCGCTCCAGAGCCATTCCTGATACTGCCACCTGACTGTTGTCTCCTGCCTCATCTCTGCAGGACTGAGTTCCCGCCACAGCCACAGTAACAGCGCTTGAAAATATCAGGATAGGTCACCTTCAAAGGCTGTCCAACTCAACTTTGAAATGAAGCATACTGGGGAAAACCTACTGATGCAACTTGGTTGAAGCATGGGAATGAATGAATAAATAAATGAATGAATGAATGAATCAATCAATCAATCAATGACCAAGAACAGTAGCTTCCTAAATTGCTGAATTTAAATCCATCAGAATTTTGCCTCTGCCTTAGGAGCTTTTTTTAAAAATTAATAAATAAAAACTCTTGTCCTAGCTAAGACAGATTTTAAAAGTGGGACCATAAAGTTATTTACACTTGTACTGTAATAAAAAACAGACAAGACACTTTCTTCTTCTTCTGTTCACTGCTAACAACTTCCATTCCAAAGAAAGACATCAAGCAACTGCAAGAGTTAGCCAATAATAAATTTGTAATTTGAATCTTGAAGAAAAATAGAATACTCATGGTATTAATTTCAAATAAACACCCTCATTAGTGGCATGGTTTTGAATCACTGCACACCAACCAGAGAAGGCATCATACTCTAATGGATGACCTAGCAGATGTCATGGACCAAAACATGGATAAGCTTCAGATCCTCCTTTAATACCATACTTTAGGAATCAATTTTGGAAATTGGGAAAGAGCTGGACAAAAATAATAAAGAAAAAAACAAAGCAAGGAAGGTGATTATTAAAGCCATGTTTCTTTTGGTTTGTTTTAATCATATGGTGTTTATCACGTAATTTAACCTCCTAGTTAAATGTAAAGCAATAAAACTATTATGGTTTACTGACTATTTTTAAACTGAATTGGAGAAAATAATATAATGAAAGGAAAACACAAGCTCTAGCCTCAATTCTGCCATTTATCCATTGCCACTGAAGAACAATTCAAGTTTCATACATCTTTGGTTTATACTTCAGGAACATGTATGAAACTTGAATTGTAGAAATTCCAAGATTACTACACAGTCCTAACAGGTTTTGGTAACTCAAAGTGACACATTTCAGTACATATTCATAAGGGTTGGGGGTTATTATTTGGCTGTAATTGCAGCTGCTCTAACACCTAATAAGCCATGGCTGGAAAAACAAAGGCAGGTTAATTTGTGATTTCCTCTACTCATTCAGAGGCAAATTAAGTGTCAAACAGCTAATACAGAACATATTTCATTTTATGAGATTTTAATTTAATTCTGCAATGTATCGTTGATGCCTTAATGTAGGGTGGTTTATCTAAGAGGAAGAGCAATTTATAAGCCTCTTTCAATTGAAATCTTTAATGATAGGCTACGATAGCATAATTATAGCAATGCCTGCTAGTCCTACTATATATAAGCATCTGTCAGCAATTCCATCATAAACATAAACCATTATTTTAAGGGTTTATAACTCAAGTTATCAAATTTGGCTCCAGGCTGAAATTTGAGATGCAACATTTCTGACCATCAGTAATTAAACTATAAGAATCACACATATAAATACAAATACCTTTTTAGAACTGCAAGTACATAAGAGCCCTGTAACATCTTAAAAATTCCTGCTTTGTTTTTTATTTTTCACTTGGCCAGTGCTCAAAATTATGTGCAGATACTGTAGGTACCATGCAGACAATGCCCTCCTCACAATTTTTCTCTACTTATATTATACCTAAATTAATTCCACTAAGGCTTCAGAGGTTCTGGAACATATTTTGAGGAGCTTGGATAGCTACAATCAAGCCTTTTTTAATTTTTTTTTTTAATTTATATTACATATATTTGAGAGTACTACAAAGCTGAGGAGAAAAACATTCATACAATGAAGTGACTGTTGAAGCTGTAGGTAAATATTTGCTTCCTGACTGGTTTCTTGCCATTTTCTCTCAGAATTCTCAAAATATGTTTTCAATCCTGTTTTGTTTTTCTGTTTGTTTTTTTTTTTAAATGGGTGCTAGGACAGCAGTTCAAGTAATGGCCCTAATGATCCCAGGTCATCCTAAGTACTGCTCACTCCAGTCTCTGTAAAATTTGCAAGAAAACCACTGGGTGCCTACCTCACATATATGTACATTAATATATTTTCCTGAAATCTGCAAAAGCGTAACAAACTCTAACATCTACAAAGATGTTGAAGTCCGACTGATGTTTTTAAAGTTGCTTAATTGCCTATTTATGTTTAATTACACCAACTACAGCAGCTCAAGGGTCCATTACCCCTCATCATTCCAGTGGGTGCATAAACCAAACGAGTAAAAGAATTAACAGAAGTTATTGGGGAAAAATGGCCAATATCAAGGCAATTCTGAGTTTAAAGCTTGGGCTGATAACAGAGTATATTTCTCTGCTAAAAAAAGCAGCTGCCTGCAGTAATCACACCTGGCTAAGACCTCCTTGTCTCTGCAGGGCCCAGAAGAATCACCACTTGATCAGGGAGCAGGGGTGCACAGCACACAGCACACCTTTCCATGGAAGAAGCATGATTTTGGGGCCAGAGGGGACTACCCCTGAATGCCAAACAAGGAATGAAAGGTCATTTCCAACATCTTTTGGGGCTCTTACAGAAATCTCGGCACTGAGAGCAGTGTAGACTTCTAGTCCTGATTTCCCACTGTCACCCTTCTGTGACTTGGGTACATAGCATGGCTTGGGGTACCATGCTATGAACTGGGTTCATGGGACTGAGGCTCCAGGGAGGGCTCAGCTCAGCAAATGCAGTCAGGAAGGGTTCCACATGGCACAGACTTCCTGAAACCTCTTCCAAGCTGGTAGGCAGTACTTGTGTCTTGGATGATGACCCTCTGCTGATGCAGGTTGAAACTCCCTACGACATCTGCCCAATACAATGAGAAAAGCAAATTCCTCAGTAGCTTCAGAATGAGCACGATTATCTCCCCCAGCTCCCAAAAGCATCCATCCATGTAGAATATTGACTGCACTGCAAAATCTAGAATGAACCTGTAATCACAATTTGAGCCTGCCACCTTCAGCTTACAACAGTATTTAGCAGCAAACTGAAGCATGTATTTGAGTGTATTTTATTATGTGGTAGATTGTGGTGTAAATGGTGATGCATCTGACGAACCCTGAGGAATAAATCACAAATTTCTGTGCTCTCTTTCTATAAATACCCACTTTTCCTCTAATAACCAGGAAGACTGCAACACAGATTTATTACTTACCTCCAGGCAAATTTGGTCTGAAATTACAATTCAGTAATAGAAGACTGACCCAAAAAAACCTGTTAGTAAAATATTGTGTGTGTACTTGGGCATGTAGTTAGGACTGTTAATATCAATTAATTCTGCTCACAGAGGAGGACTTGTTTTAAAACAACTTAATTTTTCTTCTGCATATATGTAATTACACAGCTGTAACTAATAGCCATAGAAAAGCAATCTGCCATCTAAACAACTAGCATTATTCTTCAAAGTATTACTTGTGCTTTTCTTCTTGTATTTTCTCAGTGTGAGAGGTGATTAGTGGATATGATTAAATGTTTACATCAAGCCTTTTAGTGAAGTACTAAGTCCTGATTTTCGGCTCCATTTTAAATGATATTTAGTAGTTTTCTGGACACATCTACTGGTCTATTCTGCAATGCTATTACACATTTCCCCATATGGAATAAGATAAAATTTATTTCTACAGGATTTCACCACTACCATCCTTTTCTAATGCATTTTATCACTGGTATTCATTTCTTTTATCTTTGTGTAAACCATGTGCTTTATCACATTTGCCATTTTGTTTGTGTGACATTCACATCAATCAACCAATTGCCTATATGTGCCCACAACAGGGACTAAGAAAATTCACCAAAAATTTCATTAGGCTTCCAAGCAATCACTAGGTAAAAAACCTAACCTTTTGGTTCTTCTGTAAACAAACCTTTGGCATGCAACGAAATTTTAGCTAAGAAGAATACCAAGTTTAATACAGATTAAATACATGTTTATCTGGCTGTATTTCACAGGGCTCAGCACTTTTTAATTTAGCCTTTATAGAATGACATAATACAGAATAAATGTCAGCAAAACACATAGGTAACCCTTGCCAGCTACCTATTACAACAGGAATTTCTCAAAACACCAGCATGGGTTTTGCTTTATGAACAGATAACCTCAATGCTTTCCAAAAGCAAATCTTGCACTCTGGCAAGACAGGAAGAGTGCTCCAGGTATATGGTTTCAAGCACTGCAAAGGTTTATGTATTTGTCCATTCTTTCAGGAAGCAAGGGGGAACACTGAATACTCACACATGCAGAGGAGGAATGGGAGATGGTTCGTAATGGTAGCGTCCCTCATGATGTCTTGCATCAATTGGTACAGGAGGGTGGAATGCTGGAAAAAGGTGAGGAGGATCTGAAAAAACAAGCGAGATTCCCAGATCTGAGTATCTACAGTGATTCTTTAAAAACAACATTCATAAAGACAGACTACAGATACTGAAAAGCATGTGTTAAGGGTGCTATGACTTAGGGGTCACAATCTCCTTCAGTGATGCTGTCAGTCAGGTCTGTCTGAGAGGAGAATGTGGCCCACAGTGTTTGCATGAATATGTATTTACTAATTTTAATATTCTCTTTTTATAGCTTAAATGGAAAAAGGTATAAAAAAAAGTCTTTAATAAATAATTATATGCCCATATGCAAAGCATCAGATCAAAAGGACCATCACGGTTTTCATAAGCATTCCTGATTTATTTATTTTGTATTAAAACAAGAAAAAAAAATCATCCCAGGATGAAAAGCCTAAGCAGAGAATACAATGCAATAAAAAAGTGTATCCTTAGAGACCTACTCACAGTCCTACAACAAAAAGCCAAGCTGAAGTGACATGATAAGAAGTGTAAGAAAAACTGGAGTAAATCAGATATCGATACTCAAAGGCCAATGCAACTGGGAAAGGTCATATTGGAGATGTTTAACTGCACCACACCAATGGCTGAACTTGGAGGAATGTGTGTTAGGACAGAGGGACTCATTTCATACCAAGCTCTTTGTCCCCGTAACTGGAGACCCAGGGACTCATAGCTGCAGTAAGCTCCCCTGCTCTATCTCCTCCATGGCTTTCACACGATGGGGGATTTTGCAGCTGTCAGAACTCCTGTTCCCCGCTGTTTCCAGAGAGCCTCGGAGACAGGCTGACAAAAGGGGGAATGCACCCCTGACACCTCCATGGATTCTTCCCTGTGGAGTCCAGCACTGGCTCACCCTCCCCACGGCTTCTGCAGACAGATTGCCTCCCAGCTTCAAGGGGCACAGTTCACACAAGCACAGCTCTCCTCACCAGCACACCGCTGAGATCTGTGTTCCTCAAAATGTTACATGCTACTTACCACTGCCTCCCAAACGCCCACAATTCCAATGAGATGTTAAGCACCTCCAGCAGCACGAAACAAACTGATCCTGCACAATCACTACCCAACTGCCACTTTGGGTGATATCATGTGTTTATCTGTCACCAAAGGCTGAGAAGTACAGACATTAGGTCATGTCATGGATTTACTAAAATGCTGCTAGAAAAAAAGAAAACTTCAATCATGTACTGGCAGTAAAACTAATTCTACTCCAGTTTTGCCCACCAACTCTCAAAGATATCTTTTCTTTATATTTCCCACCTTTCCTATTCAGCAAAATGCAAAACCCCTCTTAGATTATATTATTTGTGAAAGCAGTTCTCACAAATAGAGATAGTTTAAAAAAGGTGGGTTTCCTCATCATGTTTTAAAAAGTTAGGTTGCTTTATTATTGCATTTTGAAATGCAAGAAGAATGAGAGGGACAAACCTCATTGCCCTGAGGAAATACACACAGGGGATGAAGGAGAAATAACTTCTGAGGAAATATTCCCAGTATTTCAAGAAAGCCTGGAAACATCTGACACAGACTGTCCAGCTACATGGCTTGATTTTGTGAAAGGACATCAGTATGTGATTAGCCACAGCACATTTCAGCCATGTATTGACTTAGGCACCATAAATGAAAAATAATTGTGGTTTATGATGTAAGCTGGGAGCTCAAACTCACAGTATTTTTAATTCTGGTTCTGCTGCACCAACTGAACCTTGGCATGCAATCTGTTATGAGCTTCACCCTCCATGCCAAGGACTCATGGTCCTCAGTGGAGGTAAAAAAATGGGTCACAGATGTTCAGGAACACACTGTCACTGTCTGAGTGGAGGATGCTTGCTGTCACCTCCTGAAACATATTCCCTGGCAGACACAAAGGCAAAGGGGAAAAGGGACATGAGAAGTGTGTTTTAGCACATCTTTCTGCCTGCCCTCTTCCCTGCTAAACTGGAATTTGACTACAGCAGAAGTCAATGGGAGGAGGTTTTGAAGTAGATATCTATCATTTTACAATATAATGCTGCCACCATTTTTTCAGCAAGAAAGAAGTCACTAACATCCTCATAAATGCATAGGCAAATCCTTCTCTGTCCTATGCGTCTCCTTCAAAGAGTGACACTTTGCAGAGCACAGGTAAGACCACAGAGATTTTGCTACCTATATTCATGTCAGACAGGGTGTGATTCACCTGGCCAAAACATGAAATCCCACTCAGGATGCCAAGCCTCCTTACTGTCCCACCCTCAGCCAGCCTGAGCGCCTACCCATTAAAAGCAGTCCTAGTAACAATGTAGTGAAACACCATTTGACCCTCCTCAATATCTAATTTAGTTTCCACTCAGAAATGGGAACTTAATATTAAGCAACTCAAAGAAAGGTATTTTCTTCTATGGGGCTTATGTAGTGCAGATCATCAAGAAGTTTTATTTATGCATGGGCTATAATCTCCAATAACATTTTTGAGTCCTCTCACATTAAGGTCCTTGGTTATTATCTTAGTTGCATCTTGTTTGTAGTTTGCATCTGGGAAACAGCTGTACTCCACCAAGGCACATGGAGCTGTCTCCGTCAGTCCTGAGCCATCCAGAGTAGAGCTGCATATCAAATCCCAACATAATTATCCATCTCACAGTTTATTATTTACACATGAGCAATACAGCTGGTGAACATCATAACTCAAGTGTATGTGTAATAAGTTACTACACTGTACCCATCTCTTGTTGCAGCCCTTAAGAAAAACTACATGATTACTTTTCCCAAGTCAGGCTAAAACTGCTGAAGCAAAATAAAGCTCCACTAAACCTGGCTGCCTCTTATTTATCATACAATATCCTGACTGATGGTTCCACAAACCAGCTGCTAAGTGCTTTGTATTCTACTGTCAGCACATTAACATGCTAAATGGGAGACAGGGAGAATAATTCACAGAACTATAGAATTGGTGGAGTCAATTTTACAGATGGAAATCAAATCCCTCCATGTTGGGTCAGCCCTCAGCACAGAAGTAGCTGGTGAATTCTAGGTGCTTGGGGGCTCAAGACCACTCCACTTTGAAACACACTAAATATTTATATGGAAAGACTCTCAGATCAGAGGGCTGCCAAAGCACCCATCGTCCAGGACTTCACTTGGAATTCACTTGAAACAGCATAAAATGTTATCTGTTGATGCGTATTTATATGAAAATAGATAATAAGGAATTTACAAAGCAGTAACTGAGGCTGTCACCAGTTTGACATTGACTTCTCATATCCCACTCAGTAACATTAAAGGCACCAGCAGAATATTAAGGGATATTCTGCCACAATTATTGATGCTGTAGGTAAGTAAAAAACTGAGTGACACTAGTCAGGCTAGAATTGAATCTGAATCTATCTGACTCATGGTTGTTTGTGCAAGATGATTTACCTATCTAGAAAACCAGGGGGAAAATTCAGTGTCAAAGACAGAATAGCTGCTCTGACTATGTTTTCATTAATTCATTTAAACTGTGAGGAAAAAACTCCTACCTTTAGCAAGGAGAAACTCCTCTCAACAAAACAAATTGACAAAATCTAACTTCCTATTCTGCTAAGGAAATTACTTATTACCTTCTTGAAAATTCTGGCTAAGATGCAAACTTACACAGAGTATGCCAGGCAGTTTTCTTATAGACATCCAAATGCAATTGTGAATTCATGGACCAATGACATCCCTTCAGAGACTGATGAAAGTGTATAATACATGGATAGATGTTGGCTGTGTATTTGCCACCCTCAGCTTCAACTCAGGAGAAGTACCTGATTCTGTACATAAATTCCACTGTTTTCAAGAACCTATAAGGACATGTCAAAGAACTGGGAATATATTTGAAGACATTGCTCATGCATTGCTGAGTCTGGTAACTGTTACCACTTTCTGAATTCTCTGCTGCCTACTACTGTAAGCTTCTTTCAGATGCTTTCCTGTGTCCTGCACAGCTAGCATTGTCTTTTTAAAACAAAATGGGAGACACAACTGCCTGTAATGCTACAAACTCATCAATTTTATCACTTGGAGATTTTCTGGTAAAAAATGTCAGTTTTTGCTGACTTTCTGTTGTGTAAAACCTGCCTTCTTATTTCTCCTTAAAGAATCACTCTTACCTTCTTAAAGAAGTGAATAGGATCATCTCTCTCCAATTACAATTATTCCTATACAGGAAAAAAGAACCTACTCTTGTTCTCTTAAAGTCGACAACGTAAGTCTCTGCTGCAGCATCAAGAGAAAGAAACTGGGAGAAAGGTATGTATGATCCTTGATGCTGAACAGCAAACCTGAATTGAAGTCTGATGACATGCAATTCATAGCAAGACTTGTTAGAAAGGAGGATGATGCCAGCTAGCTCAAAGGTGCTGCGCAACACCCTTTGACAACGGCAGAAGGGTGAGGCTGCTACGAAGTTCGATGAAGTTCATGACAACTTTTCTGTACACTCTGTAGTCTCTCAAATAAGCCTTACTTAGGGAATCACTACATTTGGAAAGGTCGGCTGTGATGGTGACACTAGTAAAGCACCCTGCCCTCAGCTAGCTGACTTGCTCAAGCACTTTGTGATTCCTGCCAAATGCTTGACAGAGACACTGCTGAAATGACAAGCTGCATTTTTCAGCAAATCAAGAAAACATTTGGTATCGTAGAAGATGCCTGCACTGGCTTGAACTTACCCAGTGTGGCCCCGATGTCTGCACCTGTGTCACAAGGTCAGGGCAAAGAAAACACGGGTCCCAAGCCCAACAGAGGATGCCCTCATTATGCTGCAGCACATTTGTCCTTAGGACAATCAGC
Source organism: Thryothorus ludovicianus (assembly GCA_013397245.1). Taxonomy (NCBI): domain Eukaryota; kingdom Metazoa; phylum Chordata; class Aves; order Passeriformes; family Certhiidae; genus Thryothorus; species Thryothorus ludovicianus. The sequence continues at coordinate 27,830 of VZTB01005682.1, read as the reverse complement.
TCACCAAATTACGTGTCAAAGCTGAGCCATGTGCAAACTTCTATCTTAGATATAACCTCACTTGAGGTGAAATCTCCTTCCTGCTTAAATCCGTTAGAGTCTCGATGCTGAAGAACAGTACCAATCTTTCACACCAGATATAACAGATACAGTATGATGCAAAATACAGCCTCCCTGTTGATGTCTTTTCAATATGCAGAACAGTCTTGAAGAGTTTGCCAGCAAATTTCTACACTTCCTTTGGGTCACAAGCTGATCACCAGATGAGAATTTTCTAATATTCAGCTCTGCAAAGTCCCTAAGTGTACCACTGCTTCTTCACATACATTTGCTTCAACAGATCTGAACTTAATGGTATAGCCAGGTTTTACGGCAAGAATTAGGTTCTTAGTTGCCAAGCAAAGATCTTATTTTGGATTTCTGTTTAATTATAGCTTGCATTAGGGCTCAATAAGAGCACAAGTTGTCTCTAAGGAGTTTTTTTTAGTTCTCTCTCAATAAGGGGTGATTTATATTTTCTATGCCTGCTTATACAGAGGCTTTAATCAGAAGAAAAAATGACTGAGTCACAGCTACACGTTAATGCACGCACTTAGCTCTGTGCACTTTGAAGGGTTTCCCTATGGTGACCGAGACTGTTACGTCAAGCATGGCTAGTTGCCATCTGAAGCACAGCTTGTTTGCAGGCTGATCCACTGCCATGCTACAGCCACTTATCTCAGGATGCTTTTCTGTGTATGCACGTGCATGCACATGCTTCCAATGTGGCAACAGTCACATTGACACAGACACAGCTAGCTCATCATCTGACTTCATAGAGAAGGGGATTCTAAACAGGAAAAGGAAAAGCCATGGCAAAGCTAAAAAAAAAGTCAAGTAAGTGTAAAAAGACAAGAAATAGATAGAAGGAAACTGAGGAAAAAAACATTTAAGGGGCAAGTCCTCTCCATTCCAGTAGAACTAATTGTGATAACATACAGTAGATGTAACACATTCAGAGAATAGATGATTTTCCATTTGCTCACTTCCCTTCCATGTGTCTGCGTGTCTTAATTATGATCAAATTTCCCCTTTCTACCCTCTGCTGGTGCTCACAGAGCCTATGTACTGATCTTAAAACTAAACCACAGGAGTTCCCAGCCAAGTCTCACAAACCAGAGCAGAGCTCTAGCACTTGTTATGGCTGAAAAACAATTTCTATCTTTGCAAAATCAAAAATTATGACTTTGAAGCATCTTAGATTCCTGTCATCCATTTTAATACTTTCATTTTGTAAATCTGAACACCTTGTGGGAACATGTTTTATTGTTAGTAGTTCCACAACAACCATTATGCCAAACACTTGAGGGAGGAGCAGTTACCATTGTGCTGGAATAGAAATTGCCGGAACTAGTTTCATCAGTTGGCACTGAGAGGTGTTTTAATATGCCAGATTTGCTGCAGGTATTGGCTAAACAACTACTGGATTGATTTTAGTTTGAACACTTTATTATTCTTTCCAGTCAATGCAACTCTGCTGTCTAAGGAGCAGGACTTCCTTCTGGAATACTAACTAAACTTTCTCAAGTCCATTCAACAGACTCCGGTGCTCACTGTCATTTGCCCATCCGGAAATGAAAAAAAAAAAAAAAAAAGAAAGAAAAAGAAAAAAATTAGTAAGACACAGACTTCCAGGGTAATAAATATATTGCATGTACAAAACACAAACTGAAAAGTCTCCAATTCTTTCAATTCTTTCAGAATATAATTTATGATTCATCATCACCCAGTATGTGCAAATGACTGGGATGGATGCACTGGTAAGCAAAAAAAGAACTCCTTGTGCTGCCCTCTCTGACCAAGCAGCCATGAACTTGCCTGGTGAGTGGGGTGGGAAAAGCACTGCTGCCCCACAACCCTCTTGGGACATACTTTTTAGAGCAAGAAAGCCAAGTCACTCCATCAGTCCAGTTTGCCCAAGAACAAAAAGCAGATTGGTGGAAATGCATCAGGAATATCCTGCCTCCCACCCAAGAAACACTGGCTGCTTCATCCTATAAGCAACCTTAAAAAACTTTCACGAAGAGGAGCACAACTGAATATACCCAGCACCTGTACATTGGCCCATTGTCTCAGGATAAGAGGATGATGAACCCCCACCATCGCATTACTTAGAGGTATAATTGCTTCATCTAATGCGGCTGGTTGTTGGTACAGCACAGCTCATCTTTTTCATAACCTCTGGATCACATGTAGCATTTCTTAAAAAACTTAATTATGTGGTTTCTGAAAGAAAAGGACAAATTGCATTCTGCCAGGAAGCTGACAAAAGAGATCCCTCCCTCATCTACCTCTAAAGGACATGCCGGAAAAAAATAATTCAGTCTCTGCTTTGCAACATGGTTGCCGTCTTGCTGTTCCTGCCCCTAACATCTCATGCTGCTATATGTCAGTGCAGCCTTCACCACTTCAAAATCGGTCCCTAAAAATTATGAAAACCAAAATGAGCAACTATGTTTAACTCTCAAGAATCAAAGACAAGTTGTTTTACCCAGCTGCTCTGGAATGCTTCTCACTTTTTATTACTGTTCTGGTTTGAGAAGCAAAACCAGTAAGACGCTCCAAGTCAGAAATATGATTTACTAGAAAAAGGGAAAATAAAACAAAAACGAAACAAAATACATGCAATAAGGAGAAAGAAAACCACTGACAGAGTCAGAATACAACCTGACACTCTATTGGTCAGAGTGTTGGCAGCAGTCTACTTGCAATGGTTGCTGCAGTCCTCCTGGAGTAGCAGTTGTGGCTCTGTTGAAGCAGTGGTCTTGGAGAAAAGGTGCAACCCTCCGCTGAAAGTCCAGTGGTGAAGGATGGGCCTGTTCTTCCTCTGGGAGTCCAGTGGAAAAGAGTGACTTGGTCTCAGGTTTTTTATCCAGGTAGAGGGGCTCAGTTCCCACCCCCCCCCGGCTGGAGCATTTCCCAATGGGATGATGGAAGTTTATCAGTGGATTTAATGGCCCATTAGCAGAAGACCTATCCCTGGAGGGAGGATGGGTCATGGAAGAGATAAGGAAACTGCTCTTGATGGTTTCTTATCAGCTGGCTTATCAACAGAAGATCACATCACTGCCCCCCATCCCAGTTCCTAGGGATGGTAATAGAATAACACACCCCTGATTATACTTTACACTGCAACCCATGACAATTACATGCGTATATAAAGGATCACACCTTTAGCATTTTCTCCCCTGCAAGCAGCGAGTAACTAGACCCATAACCACAATATATACAAAAATAATTTGTACCTATCTACCTCTTCATATCCAATTCTGTAGCACACTGCAAATCCCAGTGGTTGAAGGTGAGCCAGAAAGTGGAAACTGAGGAAATTAAGAGGCTGCAAACAAAATAAATCTTGATCTACACTGGTGAGAACTAAAGAAATCTCAAAGCAAGGCTTTCAACTCCAAAGAACTTCTAAGCAGAAGTTTAACATGGACTTCATGAAGGGTAGGAAGGAGGTGCTGCCACAGATCAGCTTATATAAGGTTAAACTTTATTCCCTAAGGCTCAACACAGCTTAAAGTATGCATCTGAATATTAGCTGCACACATTAACGTAGCAATGAAGCAAATATCTGTAAGATGCAAAGGTAAATGATGTTAAGGAAAGGCCACAGAAATCTAGAAACTGGTGGAGGGGAGGACTAGAAATACCCAGGTATTGCTGCTGATTTGATGTGGGAACAAATGAAGATAAGTTAGGTAATTCAACTTTGGTGACATTCTTCGAAGCTTACAAGCAGCAGTGAGTCAGCAAAAATTTGTTTAAATGATGGTTTGGAGACTTGTGTGTTCTTCTGTGTAGCAGAATCAAGTTTAAAAGCTATTTGAAAGGCCAAACCTCAAACAGTTCGGCATCAGCATTAGCACAGGGAAAATCAGTGTAGTTACACAGATTTTCAGCAGCTGAAGGTCTGAACCACAGTGTGAAAGACTTAGAAATAGATTATACTTATCTGAGTTGATGAGTATTTTATGGCATGATAGGAATTAGAGGAAAATGTATAATTAGAACAATTATGCCTATTTTTAGATATTAAAACTCCTCAGATTCTCTGAGATGCACAATCAGATGAATACTCTGAGAGATTTCTTTTCTCTGCTGTTCAATTTGATTTTTTTAAATTTCATCCAAATATTCATAATTATTTAGCTTCTTTCTGTATCATCCTTAGCAATTACTCTCCTTCTGAGATGTTTCCCTTCTTCAAGCTTTTGCATGAGATCATAGTTGTTACATGTGCTGTCAGGCTACTTGATAAAATATATTTATTGCAAGCTTTAATCTCTGTCCATATTCTAAATTAATCATGGTGACTTGTTTCTGCTTTCCATGTTTCTTCCAACTTGGGTTGTCATCCCTGCACTCTTAGGCATCAGGTTTTCATATTGACTGACTCTGTTCAGTAGAAGGCACCCTTAGAAATTTATAACATAAATAACCTATTTCTGAAAATTTCCTTTTCCAGCAGAGACATATATTTCAAGTCTCAAAAAGCATTATCTTTCATTTTTCCACTATGAGACACTGTATTTATTATGTGGCAGTGACCTTACCTACCATTTCTAAGGGACTGCTAGTGAAACAGGCACTGCTCAAGTCAAATAAAGTCAACACAAACTGACTCATTATTATTACTTCTTGATATTTCTAAATTCTTGACTTTATGCTGCTTTCTTCATCCATGTTCTCTCCCCTTCCCTCAGCTTCTTAGAGTACTTCCTCTGTATTTCATTTTTATGCTGCTTACTTTTTGTTTCAGATCATTACTGAAGATGGAAAGCACAGTGAGTTCCCTTAATTTGCCCTATTGACATTTATTCTAAGTGCTCACTCATTTTGAGATGTCATATTGTCAATATTACAATCAATCTTAGTTACTTTTATAGGCAAAAATTTAGGGAAAATATTTTTAACAAAAAGAGCCATAGTTAAATTATGTCACTTCACTGGACCTTAGCCTGGTCACTGCTAACAGAGAGATACCCTGAGAGGTTCTAAACCTCTTCAGTAAAAAGTCCCAATAAAGAGCTAAAATGACAGTATTTTATTAACTCCTCATTATTTCTTGTAAAAATAGTAGCTCAAGTGCCTGAAGCTACTTGTTCTTTTACTGATCTCTCTTGGCTTTTGTTTATGATCTTTTATTAAGTTAATTTTTCTTTACAGACAAGTTCTCTGTTTCCCACTACCTGAACACAGAGTGACAGTATCAGCTTTAGATATAACTACACTTTTTTTTTATTTTTAGGACTTTTGTTAGGATTTAGGATTCCCCAATTCCTCTTCCTCACCAAAGGCCATTCACTGTATGGGAAGGTATGGAATTTCCTTATAAAGTCTTATCAACGCTTTCATCCTCTCTCTTGCTCTCTGCAGATGTAGTGGCAGGATCTGGTTTACCCAAAGTGGCCAACCCTTAACATCAACCACTTAAAGCAGGCACCGCTGCTGAAAAACAGGAAGAAGGGCACAAATGTCTGAGCACACTTACTTAAAAGCACAAATCAAAATGGAAAACTTCAGCTTAATTAATATTTATGGTCCTTACACCACCCGAGGACAGCCCTGAGTCAGTAGTGCTCACATCAGTGGTGCAGAGCAGAGGCACACAGCTGCAGAGGGCACTTGGCTGCAGACCCAGCTGTACCATCATCTCCTGAGGTCTCCTGCCTGCACTGTGTCCTACTGACACCAGCATCATTGCCAGGACTTGTGGGTAGGTCCAGCTTCACCATTGAGGAAAAACACTCTCACTAATGAGAGAAAAGAAAAAATGTAAGAACAGAGACCTGAACAGGAAGAAGTATAAAAATGCAGTAGTGGGCAAAGCTGCTCATTAGCAAAGATTTTTCTGCAAAGCAACAACACAAAAGCAAAGTCTTCAGGGCAGTTTCTATCTTTACATCATCTGCCTACAGTGCCTACTGCAACAGGGCCCCAGTTTGACTTTCTGGAACCTCTATAGATGAGTATAACAGTATAGCCTTCTCCAGCCTCCAGTCCAGGTGGACCAGGAAAAAAGTTTCACAATCTGCCTGTGCACAGCCATGTTATTCAGCTTGGTGACTGAGGGACAAGACAAAACATAGAATTAGGCGGAGCACAAATACACAAATATTAGAGAAGAGGGAAAGAACTGCTCTTTTGCCCACCCGAACAGGTAAGGGGGTATTGAAAGGGAGGCTGCTTTTCATTCCTCTACATCCTAGAGGAGATGCCAGGAGTGCTACAAGGAGCCAGAAGAAAGATGGGCAAATGAGGGCGAGGTACATCATTCCCTGCCACACAGCCAAGTAACACAGGAGATTTGAATGGCCTCAAGGGGAAAGTCACAGAAAATAAGTGTAGTAAAGATCTGAATGTGCTCACACCATAGGACTAAAGAATTTCTCAACTGAAAATTTTGTGAAACTGACAGAGGAGGAAAAGTAGAGGAGAGCCACCTGTGATGTTCCTACATTAACCCCATGGCATCTGCTTTTGGTCACCAGACATGCCAATATGGTCCCCCATACTCTGTGCACTCCTAGCATGTTCTGCAAGGCAAACCCCTGTCTCTGACACTCAGCCAGCACATCACCAAGGGCAGTGCCAGCTCTGTATGATTTCAGCTCTGTGGCATAATCATGAAGACATCCCCAGACTGTAAAAGCCCATCATGTATGTTTGCATGCTACATTGCATAAAAGAGGTGGTGGCAAAAGTAACTTAAGATGTCCATCTCCTGTCCACCAAGACACAGTCCTCCCTTCCACATTTCTGTGTGGAGTTCAGATGCAATCAAGCTATAAGAAAACAAGGGACTTCATTTCAGCAGCAGAAGGGAAGACAAGTTTTCTTCAGTCCCATCCTCTGGCAATCTTGGACTTGTTCCAATGCATTAAGCATCAGTTTCCTGCCAGTGAAGTGTTTCATGTTCTACTAAATGCAGTGGCAGTGAGAGATGTATAGTAACCTTCCATATGGAAAAGCCATTTGACACAAAGGTTGAAGGTCAAAAGTTTAAATGTTCATGACAGAGACCACAACAGTCCTTTTCTGGTCAATAACATCAAAGAATTTGCCAGCTCTTAATGCTACTATTGTCGCTTGTTTGGATCCTATTGAAATTCTAGCATATTTATTGCACTCTGGGAGCATAAGGACTTTTTGTTTGTTTTAATCTCTACGCCAAACCCAAGGAGTCTGAAGTGTTGTGACGCCCCTCACTCCCAAGGAGAATGAGCAGAGAAACAATGCCAGAGGATGTGGCATTGTAGCCCCAACCAACTTGGTGCCTTCTTCCTCGCCAAAAAACATAAATGATGGATGGAAACATATGGTCTCTATTGGACAGGGCTGGAAATCTCTGCTCCTGAAGTCCCCACATGCCCAGTTTTAATTGTTCTGTGCTATGACAGGGGGTGAAAAGCACTCCCCACCAGCAAGGTCTATTTTGCCAGTCATTGTTGGGAAACATTGTGCTGCAGCCGACTAACTCTCCCATTAGGCACAACTGTGGCAGAGCCAGGAGCAGCAAGTGAGGTTCTACGAGATGAATTGAAATGCCTTAACCACAGAGAGTTTCACTTCATCCAGCTCTCCTTTGCTCTCTGAACTTCTGCTTGTGGTTAGGCAGAAACTTACTACCAGAGCTCTGCAGAGCATGTTCCAGGCATTGTATTGCCATCAATACCTCATGCCTTGCCAGGAGCAGGATCGGAGTTCATTTGTTCCTACCTTCCTCAGATTCCTGTTCCCCTCTCCACAATAAGGATTAGCAGTTTAAGTTATGTTGCTGACCTCCATCTGCCTAGGCAGAAACAGATGTCTGCGCACTCGGGCATGATCTTATTTCAAAGTCGGGACTCTGGGTTACTAATGACGTTATAAAGGCAATAGCATATGTTGGCTCTCAACAGTCCATTGTCTAATTGGGATGGTTTTAATCAAATATGAATGTACCCAAGTTTTCTCAGCTAATGAATAAATCCCCCTTTTAAATAACGACAGCAATTTTGAAATCTCCATCGAGGCAGCATCCTGAGGAATGCCTACAAGAGCAGCAGTCATCACTGAAGGCCTGTAAGATGCTGCAGTAACTTCCGCTGTTCACTGTTCACTGTTTAAACAGTTCCTAACTGCCCTCCCCAGAGGTAAGCTGCAGCCAAATTGTTTTCCTTCATTTCACAAACCAGATATGTATGGCTTATGTGAACAGCCCTAAAGTTTACTTTAGCCTCTGTGTAAATACCTTCTACCACATATTTCAAACAAACTGTTAACTTAATGAGAAAGGCAAACAGCACAGCCACAGAATACGAGCACTTGAGAACTACACCGGGCAGAGAAATCCTCTGCCCCTGTGTAAACAGAGCCTGCTCTGCAGCTCTGGGCAGCATCCACTCACAGTGCCACTTTAAAAGCCTTTTCACAAATAACTTCACATGACCATTTGCAAGTAAATGATAACTCATAGAGATTATCTGCAGGGCTGAGAGTCCTGATGACTATCACTACTACTGCACAAGCAAAGAAAGAAAAGCCAAAACACTTGCTGTCAGCCCAGGGTGAGATATGAAACTATAACAAACTTGGTGGCAAACCAGTAACATCAGCTAAATCTGTTAAAACTGGAAAAGCAGTGCTGCTTTGGTGTATTTGTCTTCACAAAGGGCAGCAAGTGTTACCCTTAGCAATGAAAACCTTATTACAGCTCCATCATATTTTAACTGAGTTGTTAAACTGGTAAACATCAGAAAGCTGTACAAACAAGTGAGAAAGCTGCATTGCCAACAAATCACCAGATAAAGCACTAAGCTAATTCTTTCTGGACAAAACACACACGGCAATTTAAAAATGCTTCAGCAGCACACAAAGTATTCTTACATGGCAGAAACAAGTACAGAAGGTGAAGGGAGAAAAAAGACAACTGGATACATAAAGGAGAGGCAATGGAGGGCAGCCAGTGCTAGGAGGCTCCTCTCCCTTGCTCTCCCCTTCTCACACCCATGTGAGAAGCTCATTGTTGAGCTGCGAATGTATCTTCAGGAGAGATAAACAGCTTAGAACTGCTTTATGCCAGCTGAAGGATTTTAATCAAAATACTGTCATTTGCACATTTGAGGGGAAGGACACAAGGTAACTTGTTACAAGTTAAGGGCACTTTCACCATGTTCATGACTACTGTCATCAATAGAGTGATCACAGCAAGATGCAGGGATGGCATCTCTGCATCAGTCATTTTATGACCACCCAGACCACCCAGAGCTTTCACACAACCTTCAGAACTGTTTCATCACTAATTTCAGCAGAGTCAGCATTGCCAGCTCTTGTGATTTTATCTTAAGTCTTATTTTTCTTTTCATTGTTTTGTTTTTTTCTTAAAGTATTTTCAGTCATGCCAGTAAGGAAGAATTTCAGCTTTCATTTAAGGGGAAATAAAAACCAAAAAAACAACCAAAACCCATCATCATGTATGTTTCCAGCTGATATGGTTGCAGAGAAAAGCTGGAAAATGAGAAACCCCCAGGTTTCATAACATGTGAGCAAATAAAAAGCTCCAAAAACCCCATACATGAGTAGGTATGTAGGTACAGACAGGACCTTGTAGTTGGTGTGTATGAGTTTTGCACAATCACATACACAAAGTTATTATTTTGAACACCTAGATACTAGGTGACAGCAGGACAGTATATCTGTGTTACAAATGGTGTCTGTTGGCATTAAAATCTGTGCATTTTAAGACTGATTATCTTTAAAGTTGTTTGCAGAGATTTTGGTCCATAACAGAATTGCTCTTCATATTTCAATGATTTTTTTATTTTACTAAGTAGATGCTTCTTGTACACAGAGTAATTTTTGTCCTATCTATTAAGAGCTGAGAATTCTAAATTCTTATATACTCAGATGATAGTCTTAAAAGATTTCTTACTGAAAGAAATGCAGTAGAAAGATCCTTTCTGAGAATTTTAGTGGAAAGGCTGAATTTGGGTTTTAAAGTGGAAATAAAAAAGGTAACTTTCAGCATGAATTAGAGAAAATTACAGTCAGAGCCAGCTCTTTTAAGGGCTACAATAATACAAGCAGTACATTTACTATTATTATTACAATGGATAGAGAAGCTGACCCAATACAACTAACATATATTCTAAACCAGTTCTTTGAGAGCTGATAATACTAACCTTTAGGTGCCAGGAGTTGGGAATTTCCCAGTGTACCAAGCTGATTGACTTACTGATGCTAAAAATAAGACTCCAAACACTGCTGCTCTTGTGGTTTATATACAGTTTGATTTTCTTCAAGCAACTCTGATCCATTCAGAAGGGTGAAAGAAAAATAAAAATCCATTTCTTTCAAGCTGTTTATGGCCTGAGGCTCTTTAAATACTAAAAGGGAAGTAACAATTTATTTTAATTATGCCATTCCCCAATCTTCAAGTTAAACCAGACCACTTCTGCAGCTTTTACAACATTTCAGTGAGTCCTCTGTTGAAGCTTTTTGTTCCCTAGTCTGTTCAGCTAGTAGCTGAAAAAAGTTATGAATACCCAAACAACACATGGTTTTGTGCGGCTGGTGGTTCAAGGTGCCAGAGTTAATCTAAGCTCTATCTCAGGTACCAGCCAACAGACCACAGTGTTCCTTCCAAATCCATTAAACCGTCTTGCCACAAATTTCCAACCTGTATGAAAGAGTCAGTTCAGAGAAAAGAGAATCACACATCATCTGACACGCAAACACAGAGACGAATGTTAGAAACACAGGAAAAGCATTATCCCATCTTTCTCAAGAAGTATCATTTTTGCTCCTCTGTTTACTTGATCAGTCTGCAATTAGTTCCATTTCTTCTACCCCTACTGCAGCAATAAAAACCTCAAATGAGCTAAATAGAACAACTCATATAGGCATCTTATGAATGCACTTTTAGGAGTTAAATTCATAACAAGCATTCAATGAAGAAGTCCAGGTCTCTATTTTAGCTCCATGAGATATTACCATGGCTTGTCTTTTCCAAGTGTTTAAATTGGATGACATTTCTTTGCAAAACATGACCTCTCACTTGATGCTCAAGCCCAGGGTCATCCTTGAGAGACTCTCAATCACGCTTGAATTCAGCAGCCCTCTTGATAGAGGAATGTGAACAAGTCAGACCAACAATAGCCTATGCTCCTAGATTCCTCTTGATGACATACTCTCATTAGTCAAAATGAGATGGCAATCCTTCACTGATGTTTACAATAATGGTGGCACAAGCTGCCTTTCAGTACAGATGAAGAGCATGTAAGAGGGGCTTGTCCTTTTCTCATGCATAAACACCGCCAGGGCTATAAAGCAGCAAAAAGTACATTAGGCATTTTCTTCAGTTTACCAAAACGGATCTCCAGAACTTGCTGAACACTCCTAAATGGTTAAAGCAGGTAGCAGGTTAGTAGGTGGCAAGGTAGGACCCATTAGTACATCATGAGTAGAACTCATTAGTACATCATGAGTAGAACCTGGGGAAAACCAACGACAGAGGAAATCACCACCACCAAACTTTAACTAGATGTAGTGAATGACCCTATGATGACATATGGAGAAGCTGAAACTAACAGAAGCTGTTTCAAAAGGGTCAGTATCTACCACCTTCTCCTTCACACAAAAGGCTAGCCTCCGGCCTGTTCTGGCAGAAATCTAAGGAGCTACTTCCTAAAGCACCCAGACTATAAATTCCATTACAGGCAGCATGTAAGTCCTCAGGATAAGGGGTTCATGTCTTTCCTCCTCTCTCACTGAAAGATTTTAGCACAGTCAAAGTGAGGCAGCAACAATCAGGATTAAATGGAGAAGACAACATTTGAGCACCAAGCAGGCCCTTATGAGCAAACTTAGGGAGGGCTTCCCCATCGTGCCAGGTACATGCAAGGAGTTCTTGACCAGATAGGAATGCTGTTTTCAAGATGAAAAGCACCCTTTCACTGCTTTTGCTTCCGGCATTCATTCCTATTTGTATCTGATTATGAGTTCGGCATAGAATTTGCCTTTGGAAAAAAAAATTCCGGGGAGAGTTACCTTTTCAGACACAGGCTTAGAGAGAAAATAAGAGACTCACATATTCTTCGTCTCCCAAGCTGCATATAACGGGGTAGAGGTCAGGGGGTGCAGCAAACTCTCTGTAAGTAATCCCCAATTAAGTTCATTCTTAACTGAAGCACTTTGCTCACAGGCAGATGGTGTTCCTCCTGCGCATGTGAGCTCAGTAGACAGAAATCCCTGGCTTGAAGCTGTGTGCTTTGAACAGAGGGAAACTCCTTCTCTGGCACTGAGCTGGTGTTCACAAAGGACTGTGAAAACCTTGCTGAAACCAGAACCAAGTAAAGGGGATGTGCATAATGCCAGATTTGCACTAATATGATGCCCAGTAAGACTGAAAACCTAGTTTATTCACCTCACTTACACAAATACAGCAAACTACAGAGCAGACTTGGATTTTAATGACTTTTTGGGAGCCTGAAAGAAGCTTAGCAGAAGAAGGAATTTAACCAACCTGAAGTATTCTTGTTAAGTGCTGAAATGTATATTCCGTTCTTTAAGGAAAGCACAAATCTACCAGCAGTAGGGACATTTGGAACACGCATAGAGCTGCCCACTGCCTGCATGCAGGAGATGTGACCAACATGTGCAGATATCAGACAATAGCAAAGCTGTGCTGAGGACTGGGAGCAGTCTTCCATGCATGAGCCATACAATGGTATGCTGGTATGCTCCAATACCAATCTGGTATGCTCCTTCAGCCCCAGAATGCCATGTACAGCTAAGCTATGACAGGGACTCCCTCCTACAGCCACAGAAAGAGGCCACAGCCTCCCTCCTCTGCTTTGCTTCTCCTCATCCCTCATCACAAGCCCCTGTCGTTGCTAATACAGCAGGGACAGTGGAGTGGGGTGAAAAACCTGGAGCTTCCGCCTAACGGGCGCAAAGCCGTGCATGCACTGTATTTGTGCAATCTGGTTTACAAGATCCCCACAAGAGTGGAGCTGTGGTAATATAAACCATGATAGTATAAACTCTGGCACTGCAGCTACCATCCTGGCCTCTTTATTCAGAGCCCAGAGCTGGAGTAGCCTGCATGTTGCCCATCACACTCAGCATCATCACCTGAGGTGGCAGGATACTGCCGGGCACAAGCACCAGCAGCAGACACACCTCTGACTGCAACGGACTTGCAGGCTCCACACTAACCCGTCAGCTCAAGGTATGTGGGCCAGCAGGATGTCAAGTAATGCTCCAGTTCTGCTCCCAAGACAGCAGTGATCAGAGCCAGCACCTCAAGTGGGGCTCAGCTGTACTAGGCACTCTTTGACATATATGGACACATTCGGTCTCCTGTAGATGGTCATACCTTACCAGCTTGAGCAGACTGAAGGCTAAAGCAGGTCAGGGAGTTTCCACCCCGTTAAATAAAAGAGGTGTCTCCTGGGATGAGCTTTACAAGCCAATGTTCTCTATTTAATATCCTAGTGCCTCTTCATACGGTGCTAACCCCATCACGGAAACAAGAAAAAAAAAAGGGGGGGTTGGAGGGTGGATAAAAATCAGACTTTGGACACAATCCAAAACCAGCATTCCCAAAGCAGCTGAGAATCACCATGAGGACAATTCAGTACACACTGTTTTTCACTTGACAGCTTCAGACTCAAACCCCTAGGCATTGGCATGGGAGACATTTAAATCCTGCCACACTGCTCCAGCCACAGCATGTGGAGTGATTGCAGCAGCCACTGCTGCCATAACAGGTAGTACTTTCGCTGCCAAACCAGCTGAGGAAGAGGTCTTGGCAAAGATCTGGCATACGGATGTGTGCAAGGGCTTTTAAACTCCTTTCCCCCCACGACTTGCTGGCAGTAGCCTGTGCCAATACAGATGCTTTGAAACAACAGAACAGAGAGAGAGCTGAAGGAGAATCAGGAAATAAAGTACAGACTAAAATAAAAAATCCCCTACAAGCCAGAGTCCAGCCTAAATGTATATTTTAGGATCTGTGTGGATAATGAGCAATACTAGAAAACCTCTGTGAGAAGGTCTCATAGAGCTCATTTGTTTCTGAAATAGGTACAAATCTGGCAGGCAGCAATTGCAAAGAGGAGTAAGAAAGGAGAAGGGAAAAAGAGACCGGAGCTTGGCTCATGGATGAAGAGAGAGAGGGAAACTGGCCTCCTGCCAGGATTTTTGTGAATGGGTGGGTGTGTAGTATCGATTTCCTCCCAGTTCTAGGAGGGTAAAAACAACAAGGAGGTAGGGAAATGCTTCAAATTATATGTTATTTGGTCATGCTTCAAAAATGTGCAACTACTGTCACATAATTTGATATTTTCCTAGTATTATGGCTATTTTTTTGCAGCCCAACTTCTTTCTTAACAATGATACTCTTCATTGTCTGCTAAATGTATTTGACTTTTACACACAAAGTGTCTATTCATAAAAAATGCAAGCCCTTTAAGTGAAAAATTCTGAATTTATGACTATAAAGACTTTAAAGTACCTTAAAGTGCCTTAAATTCTTATTCTGATTTCTGCTGAGCTAACATTTGCTCCCAACATAAAGGGGCAGCAGCAATGTTGCAAGAGAAAACTTCAGAGGTGTTGCAAAAATTACAATTTCTCTTAAGTAAATTTAAAGCACAACTATTGTACTGCAATGCTGGTAAGACATCTAATGACAGGATAAAGGAAAGATCATCTGATGACAGAAACAATAACTAAATACACAAATGAAATTAGAGGTCTAATGTGGTAAAGTCTGAGGTGCTGCTGCTTTTTCCATAGCTGTATGATCAAAGCTTGTCCTCGTCTTTAATTGTTTGGATTTAGTTTTTAAGCACAAATGTATATTAATTATAAAGCATGTAAATTATAAAGCACTAGAGATATTCTGAGCTGAAATAATCAGGTAGTATTGAAAAGATAACAGCAATTTGAAAGTTAGCTGCAAAACAAAGCAAGTAAAATTGTCTAGAATATACCACATATATGTCCAGAATATATATATCATATATATCAAGAAAACTTCCAGGAGGGACCAGATCTAAGAGGAAGGAGTATATACAGTAATTAAAGCCAAGACTAAAAGAGTAGGGCTCCCCAGAAGAGACTAAAATACACAACTTATAGAATTCCTAAAGTTATAGTTCCCAAAAGTAAAATTAAACCATTATTGACAGTTAGTTTTTTGAACATTCTAATTCAGGTTTTCAGCAAGTTAGGTAGTATTTTCTGTGCTTGGTGGGAACTGTAAAACTCACAGTAAGATACTGGAATGAGAGAATGGAATTTAATTCAAGGGGGATACCAAAAATGAAATATAACTTAGCCCTGCCACCCCCAAAATGAAGGTAGTTTAGGTTTCTCCTAACCAGCAGAAAAGTTGCAGGGCTGCCCCACGGGAACTTCAGCAGCCATTTGTATATTTTGTAAACCAACAGGTTCATCAAAGAGCTTCTAAATGAACAGCTTTAGTAACCACAGGTAAAAGGGGGACTTCAGCCTACTAGCCACAAGCTCCAGAGTGAGCCAACCTATCTGAGTCTGCTTCTGTACCACAAAGAGCAAGTAGGGACCAGCAAAAGTAAAAACTCTGTCTCTAACTTCTCCCCAGCTCAGCTTCACTGCAGGATTAAAGACCTCAGGGTCCACCTGTGAAAAAGAACAGCCTCCAGCCCTGAAAACTAGTATGTGCTTGAAAAGCATTTTGAAGATGCAAAGTAGAGGCTGTCACTTAATAGAGCACAAGTATTAAGTAATGATAACCATTCAACATTCCTGTAGAGCCTTTTGAGTAAACAACTTGTCACCTTGGGCTCAGTTGACAGAAGAGCAGAACAGCCATGCAAAGCAAACAAAGTTCTCCTTGAATCTCTCCAATCTCTCTCTCTCAGGGTTAGAATTTCTTATAAACTTTTTTTCTTGCAATATCTTACCTTCAGAAAGGTTATGTATTTTGTTGCTCTCCTGCCACCTTGCATAAATTCAATTTTTATTCAAATAAAGACATAAGGAAAAGAGAAGAAACCATTTTTTGCAAGATTATTTAAAAAGAAATACATATTCAGCCCCTGAAGGCTACTGTGGTTTCTGGAACAGCATATATTTGTTTTGGTTTTTTGTTTGTGTTTGTTTTGGTTTTCCTACATATTCAGTACAATGACTACACATGGATCTGGTAAATTGTGTACACTTAACTACAGTATACTATACATGTTGTGCACCATTCAATCAATATTCTTATTTTCAGTTCAGCACAAGTTCACTCAAACAGTAGAATGTGAGCTTTCATGCTGAACAGATACATCATGTATATTCTTTCACCTATTAGGTAACATCAGTTAATCTGAGAAGAATCCATGCTTAAGTTAAATGGAAGCTTTATTGAGAAAAAACATCTATGAGGTAGCTGGAACTACAGAAAAACCTATCACTGCAGGCATGTTCTAGCATGCCTGCAATGACTAGCGAACACAAACACGGGAAGTGAACAGAAACAATGAGGTTCTTCTCATTGAAAAGGTTTTTTCTCAAAAAAGCCCTCAACACAAATCTCTTATTACTAAGAGGTAAACAAGAAGAAAGATCTCCACAAGACAATTCGGTAATGTAAGATGTGAACCACAAAGTGGAAGAATCACTTACATATTCAGTGGGCACCTGAGAGTTTGGTGACAAGACTGACATCTGCACGTTTTCATCCCTAGGATGGTTATCTGGTTTCTGGAATGCCGTTTGCACCAACTTTTAATGTGTCTTAGACCAGGCATTTGAGTGAATGAGAAAACTGGCCCATCCAAAAGTTTAATGCTCAGTCCAAGGGTTTTTAATATGCTGCCAGAAAAACCAAGGACCCAAACACCTGTAGGACCAATTTACTCTACCTTAATGAAGGCGTCTACATGTCATAGACTGCCCTGTATGCTTCCAGCTCTCACCATTGTCTTCACAAGCCTTACACCTATCACAAACATAATCTCCCCTTATTTAAGTTCATCGCAATTCTTAACCTTCATCTTTTAATCATTCCTTTCTTAATAAGTATAAATGAAAAGAAGAAGGTAACAACCAGAATACCAGCTATAAATAAATGCTCTGCAATACAAGACATATATATATATATATACATGTACAGAGCAAGAGAAACAGAGAGCAAAAACATTTCCACACCAGGAAGTTGGTTATGACTTCCATGTGAGAATAATTAACCACAGGCAGGGCCACAGAAAAATATATGGAGCATCATCAGTTTCTTTCACAAAAAGAGGAAGATACCTATGGATTCTGGAGCATGGAGACTAAAGAGAAAACAAAGTTGACACATCAACTAAAACCTGCGGGATACTAGAGACCCAAGTGAAAACAACTAACAGCAACTGCACACATATATTACCAGATGAATATGCAGTTTTCCCCTACATGGTGGAGTCTGAATGGATGAGATTTTTTAAAGGCGATCACCAGAATAAAGTATGATAGAGCTCTATGCCCTAAATTTTTCTGCCTTATCCTCTGTTAAATTAAAAACTCTCTGTAGCCAAGTGTTCTGAGTCAGGGTACACATTAATCAGTATCTAAGCATGCTGCAGAGACACTATGAAAAGAGAAGGAAAAACATCTGGCTGAAATAAAGTATAAAGTGAGCAGAATCAAAGAAAAAACAAACAGAAATGGAAATAATACATATTTATAATAGAAGCAAAACACTTCTAAGACAAATTCCTCTAATTTCTTGGGCACCTCATCCTGCTTCCACAATTATGTATCTAGAGAGCTCATCAGAATAGCCCCATAGACACAGTAAAGAGGTTAATCTATACAATAAGCTGAAAGCCACTAACTGATCTACTGATAGCATATAGAGCAACACTGACATCAGTAAAAGACTTGAAAGGGCCATCAGCCTATATGTTGAATCAGGCATATTTTTTAAGGGGGAGGTATTTTAGAACTGATTTTCCTTCCCTTGCAACTAGAATTCTATTTCAGCTTACTAACATTTAATGCTATTTTCAACATTAAAAATAACGAAAGAACTCATGAAGAAGCTCCATTTACATATATTAACAGTTAAAATGAAATTTATACGTGTTTACCTAGAAAAAAATATGGGTAAGATCTCATAAAGACTTTGTGGTTATTTTTATGTGCCATAATAGGTTGTTAATTCAGTGCCATAAAACCTATTATTAACTACTGAATGACTACAAAATCACTTGCTTAGTGCAGGTGAAAGATCTGTACTGACTGCATTCCAGTAATTGTTTTCCATGCAGAAGTGATTGCTGCCATGATTATTTCTTTTATCTTGAAGATGAATGGCATTAGATTTATTAAATTTACCTACAAGAGCATAAGAAAAAGAAATGTGAAAACGTGCAAGCACACAGCTTTTTAATGTCTTTTACCTATTAGTGGTGCCTACACAATTAGGCAGAGCAGTTAGACACAGGATAAACTTAAAGTTTACCTGGCCTCTTTAGCAGAAACCCTAGGACTGTACAAATCAAGGTGCAGGCCCATTCTCTCATCAACTTGCTTGTCGTGAGCTCAAGAAAGGCTCAGAGCTGAGACAGGTCAGACATCAAAGCTCACACAAGGGACCAACTGCATGAAGACACTCCTTTACTTTCTCTCTAATACACAGTGTTTTCAACATAAAATTTCATCCTACAGCTTTTTTTTCCCCCTCTCATTGCTATAGGTTAAGATGGCAAAAACTGAGCTACCCTGATTTCCCCTCACAGAGGAGCAACACAGCATGTCAAGTCAAATTCTCAACATTCCACCTCAAAATTGAGCAACTCACCAGCTCACCTCATTTCCCACTGACAATGTCTGATTCTCACCGAGTCACACCTCAGCCCAACACTAGTGGTGCATCTGTGATAAACAGCATGCACTTTTCCATGAGGTCAGAAGAAATAGTTAATTCAAATAAAACTTTTACATTTAAATTAGCTTGCTTTGGCCCCTAGTTTTCATGTCAGCGTTGTATGAGTATTAATAGGGATGCAAAAGTATGACAGAATCATCCAAGCAACTGTATGTGTAACAGCATCCGTGTACATCAAACCACTCATGCACCAGTTTTGAGAAGAAAGGCTCCTTACTGACAAGAAGTCACTCATGCTAATTGAAGTCCCACACTAGGGTACAGTAAATGACAAACATCTCAGGATCTTAGATGAGAAAGCTTTCCTTTGATATATCTGCAGGCTTGTCATGCTTTTTTGACTTAGTGTAAAATAAAGATATGCGACAGGAGGTTTTTGAGACTCCAAAAACATGAAGAAAAATAATGGAACTCATTACTGGGCACAGTTTTGACTTGTTTAAGGTCTGCCTTTGCTAGTGAATGGAACAAATGATGTTACGTGGTGAAAGCTGCCAAGTTTCATTACAGTACTTCTGTGAAAGTGTATGATCTCAGAGGCTATACATGTTAATTTACAGTAGACTTTAGATTAATGTGATGAATGTGTATCTAGTATACATTTAAGCACAATTTTAAAAGCAAACCAACCTGAGGCCTTCCTGTGCAACATACCACTGCAGATTCTCCAGCGTAAAAGCAGAGCACCTCAAGCAATTATTACAGTCTCTATTGGCAGAATGACACTGTATTTCATTAAACGTCCACTAGAATTGTAAAGCTCATTTCCTAATCCTAAATTCAGCTATCAGAATACTAGTAGTTTGAACAGTGTTTCATATCTGCTTGATGGGTAAAAGTTGTCAGAAGGTCCTGTAAAACTTGAAACAGAGTAAAATAATTTCGTGGTAAATTTGTGTCTTTTTTTCACTTTAGCTGAAGATACCAGTCAGCTGTTTTGTCTCACAGTGAGCAAACTGAATAGAGCCCAGCTTCGATTCCTATTTATGTTTTTCCTCACTTATCCCTCCTAATATCATTTTAGTATTTTTTTTTTCTGTTTTTACACATAAAGTATAAATGAGACAAACATGGGTGCTATGTATTTATGAGAAATCTGGCAAGTCCATTCTTCAGTGAAGATGCATTTAGGTATTTTTGTTTGTCTCCCCTCAACACATGCCCAAACCACACCTAAACTTACACAACTCTAGAACTCAAATTCTGTCAATAATGTAATAAAGCACACAAGCAGGCTTCCTGATTATGTCTCACATATTTCTTTTGAAAGCAATAGGTGATGTCAGGACAGTTGGGTCTGCACGAGAAATTACACATTAGAGGAAAAAAAGTAAAACATTGCAGAGAAGCTTCAAGACAAAACCTCCCCAGCTGGTAACTTACCATCAGAGCAAAGCAATGGACAGATGATGTTCTGTGACAGGACACTCAGCTCAGCCCCAGACTGGCAGGAGCAGCTCCCCAGTCTGCACTGGCACCTTTGGTGTCCCAGAACTGCTCCAAGCAGCAGCTGGATGTGCAGTCCTGCAGCTAAGCAGCACAACTTTATGCCAAGTAGCTGCATGCATTTCGATCAAAGTTCACTTTTTCTTTCCTTTTTTATTTTTAATCAGGTCTGTTTAAACTGAAATTGAACATAGTGCTTGTAGAAGCAGGACCTAACAGCATCTGCTAACAGCTGTGCTGATTCAAGCACAGTCCCTCTTCAGTGTGACATAGGAAACTGGGGAATGGATTCTGCTCTCTCTTCTGTGACTGCAGGACTATTGACTTCAGCCAGAGATGCAGACAGACAACAGCATAAGGATCAGGAATACTGCTCCACAGAAAAGACCGCCTGAAAATCTCTACCATTCTCTATGAACTGTAGTAATATCCTTGCACATTTAGGTGAGAGCAAGACTTTGAACAATCTAACTAGCTGAAGAATGAGATAATCAGTGGCAAATTAATGTACAGAAAACAAGTACATATTTTTAAATGCATAGGAATGTTTCAGATGATAAGAGCATGGGCTGTACATAAACAGTACGTAATCAGAAAGATACTCAAGTGGTATTTTCTTTTACACTGAAGCCTTCAAGCTAAAAACAAAGGCTAGTAAAATAAGGAAGTTGTGTTTACTGGGTCCCTAGACTTGCTATCTAATACAGCTATTCATCAAAATACTGCATGCTTTTTGCATGACACATGCGTCTTGTTCAATCAATGAAAAGCTGCAAAAAATCTCCTAAATATTCTATTCTAAACAACACTTTGCAGCTACAACCACAGGCTGATTTTGATTTATTGAATAATTTGACTGGAGAACACCTTAAGTCACAACAACATTAAATGTAATAACTTTTCATTCCTTTGCTGAACACCATATGAAATTAAACAAAATAAAAATTGACAGCACCAAGTTATCCTGAATCTATTCCAGAGGGATTAAGTTCACTGTATGTATTAAGTGGAGATTTTAGCTTAGGTTTGACGTTGCATTTCACTGACTCCCCAAAACAAATAAAAAATAACCTAGGATGTGTTACCAATTCCATTTTAATCTAAATATTTCTGATACTAATTATAGAGCAAAAGGAGAATGTTAAAAGACATTTCAACTTTAATAGCTCTGCCACTCTGATTAAAAATATCAGCTTTACATCTGCAAGAAATTTATAAAGTGAACTCTTTACAAATTGTTAGGGAGCAATTTATGCACAGTTAGTTCTTTGTTTAATCGAGAAATCTGCCCAAATCCTGATTGTATGCTTATTTCCCTAAGGCTGGGAGTGAAGGTTATTTCATTATGCCTTTTGGGAGCAGCAATCTATCTAATACGATTCTGAATTATTCCAGACTGAGCCAAAGCTGAACATGAGAACAAAGCCCTGCTTCCACAGCAGAAAGACCAGACTAACTCCCAGATGGGAAGATTTAGGCAGAGATTTATAAGTACAAACACTGAAGAAATTTGCAAGTAATTGCATGTATTTACTCTCTGTTATAGTATGCAGTAAACTAATATTTATTAAAACATATCAGCATAGTACTGCTCATTGTACCCTTCCTAGTCTTTTATTGCAAGGTTGAAATTAAGGTTTGTTTTGCTTTTTTTCCTTTATTCTTTCAGGGCAAGAGGACTTGGGGAAGAGGGCAAGAAAATCAGGATTACTGAATGATGTCTGCTGTTTATGTATGTTATAATGCACACAAATCCTGTCTCTGTAATTAAATAAATATTGTAATTTTGCCAATGAAGTACTCCCATCTGTTGTATTATTAAAAAAAAATAAATCTGGGTACTTAACCTTACTATTAGCTATCTTTGGTGTTTCTTGCTACATACAGAAAAGACTCATTTATTAGCACACTCAGCAGGTTCATGCCTTGAAACAATGGTCAGTTTAATTTTTGATGAGGTGTTGGTTCAGCAAGCACTGGTTAAGTCTTACTGGGCTGGAGCACCAGTTGCTTTGTAGGTCACCCATTGTGCAAGAATATGGCACTAAATATCAACACATTTAGTTGTCCTTGTGGTATCCTCATTCGATTTCAACATAGGTGGGGTTTTTGGAAGATCAGGATCTTACTTCATGATATCTACTTCTCTAAAAATTTTGTTCAAGGCAATTTGGAAGCCATTTGCTTTCCAAAGGTTTTCCAACCAAAGGAACATCTGGAGAAGTTATAGCAATATCTGCTTTTGAAGCATACCAGGAATACCTGGGTTTGTTCCATTCAATGATAGTTAGAAACTGCGTATTCCAAACACAGCACTTCAAAAGTCTGTTTAACATTGCTGGGTGACAGAAGCCTAACTAGCTCACACATCACTTTAAAAGCCCCACCAATTTAAAAGGCAAGAAAAGAGTAGCTGTGGACAAAATTTGACTCTGTCCCTGTATCCTCAAAAGATAAGGGAGCCCTGATTAGCTCAGTTAGTCGGAGTGGTGCTAGAACACCAAGGTTGTGGATTTGATCCATCTGGGTATTTCACTTAAGGTTGACCTTTGTGAAGTAACTTATCCACCTACCTGAACTTACAATGTCATGGACTAAACTGATGAGATTTTACAACTGTACTATATCACCTTATCAAACTGTTTTGTTTTAAGAGAGCACATTATCTGTTTCCTAAGTTTATTTGAAAGTAAGCATTTCTGTTTAGCACTTCAAAATGTCAAAAAATCCTTTACAATTCTGTATGAAGTTCAAAAGCATATGCTCATAACACAGATTTTGGTAAAAATTTAATAGCTAGTGACTAGTATTTGGGGTCTTAAGTAACTGATCATTAATAAGTACTTGGCATAATATGCAAGATTTCATGCAAGATTTCTGTTGTGTTCTTAATATTGGACATTACAGTTACAAGAGCAGCTCTCAGAGTTTTTCAGCCTAGAGTCCAAATTTAGTGTGTCTCCTTTTAGAACAAAACGAAAATTTCAACTGGTAATTACTTGGGGTTGAGTTAATGTAGTTTAAGTTGATAACAACAATGTGCTTACTTAATATGACAGTAGTGTAAGTTTTATGACAGCCTTAACTATTAATTTTCACATTTATAAGTGCAAGGATTGTATAAACTATGAGACAGATTAATTCCACTGTTGTCATTTAGTAACTGTAAATGGTTATTACAATGAGTGTTTTCTTTAGCGAGTTTCCCCACAAGGTCCTTATACTACCTTTTTGTGTCCAAGTTCCTTTGTTGTTTTTTTTTCTGCTGAGACATGATTTTCTCATTACAAGAAAATCCTATCTCAGGGACAATTAAGTCAATACTCAACTATAAGAGAGTTTTTGAAACAATCTGCAGTTTGTGGATTAAAAGGGCAAGAGTACACTGCCATATGACAATAAGCTTAAGAGTATTTATTTCTTTTAAAATTTAAAAAAACAAAAAACCAACCAAAGAAACAAAAAACCCAAAAAAACCCCCCAGAAACCTCTTTCAGTAAGTGGGGAAATAAAGAAGCCCATCACGTAAGAATCTAGGTGTGAGTAGAGCTGGCCAGGCTGATAATTGCTCCTCTGAGACCTGACGCACTCACTCACTGCACACTTGACATCAGCTGCACTTTCATTGTGAAGCAAAATTAACCACATACTTAACAGCACAGTCCACATTCACCCTGGTTACTGGCAAAATACACACAAAGATATCCAACTTCAAGACTAGAAACTAGGAACAAGATTTTTAGAAATCAGAACTCTAAGTTAGACTTTAAGAGTGAGTTAGAGAAAGCACGCTTCATTTTCAAATTACCAAGCCCCAAAGAGCTTCCAGAAAAATTTCTTGATGCTCAGCACTTCTGAAAATTCAGGCATTTACTTACATTGCTGCATCAAGCTGTAGCTTGACTCCAGTTCTTGCAGCAATGTTTACTGCCTAAACATAATCAAACCTCAAAGTACTGTCCCAATCTCAGTTTTTTAAGCTTCAGATGAAAAAACTGTGACAAACAACATTTCAAAAGGGCATCTAAAAAATAAAGGGTTAAAAAAAGGTATCCAACTTGAAACCCAGGTTAGGAAGAGAGATTTGAATCCACTTTGAAGGCTTTTCTAGGTAACTAGTAAGGCATGAATATAGCACATTACATAAAGATTTTTATTTGTGGCTATGCCACAAACTTACTTGGAAATCTCCAACAAATATCAAACTGTCTGCCTGTCAGCTGCTACAAATGGGAAGTGGATCTGTTCATACCTGCTTTGAGAGAAAAATAGCACTTCATACAGAACACAACATGGGTTCTTCCTTAATCAATCCTAGAGTTCCATTCATTTTTTGGAAAAAAAAATATGGGTCAATGATGAAAAAACATTTTCAACTAATCACTGCTCGAAGTTGACTTTACGAAAAAGCATGCATTACAACTCATTTACTATCTTAGAAAATTGCTTGCATGAACAGATGGAAAAAATTACTTTCCTTTTCTGTCACCAAAGCTACACCTTGAAAAAACTTGTAGCAAGAAACACCAAAGTAGATAGTAGATCAAAATTCCAAAAAGGAATTACTTGTAATCAAGCTATTTTCAGAAGTACTTCACCTGTGTTCTAGTTTAAAAAATTATAAAACCTAATCCTGAACATACTAGAAAGCCTTCAGCTGTTTTGGGTGTCGAGGGATTTCATCTCTAATGAAATCAGTTTGCTATACAGAACAATCACAGCTTTACTGAATGAGCTTTGTTCACCTGTAGAGTCAAAGACAGTGTTTCACACTGCAGCACCCACCACAGAAAACCCCTGCTGGCCGCCTGATATCCAAGACTTGTACATTCCTCTAAAGCTGCAGAGCATTTAGAGAAGAGGGAATGACTGCACATCTATTGAATGTCCAAACCCTGTCAGAGCTGCTTGAGTAACATTTTGATTCTGATCTGACACCCAATATTCAGGTCCTTGCTAGACTTTATAGGCCACAGTTACATTGCCTTTTCCAAGATTAAACGCTTTGTAGCACATGTAAGCTCAGGACAGGATCTAACAGAGCAGAGTTCACAGAAATAGCCTAAGTTTTCAGGATTTTTCTCTTAGTATGAACAGAAGATAGATCAATAAATCCAAAGCAGGTCTAGCTCTGGGACACAAGAGTCAGGAAAAAAGCATACAGAGCAAATAGGAAAATTAATGATCCTATGCATATTTAAGCATGATGAGACTAATATCAGAAGATAAGGGAGAGTGCGTAAGACTTTATAGAAAATAAGGAGAAAAGTTTGGGTGACATTGACAGAAAGACAAGACCAAAGAAAGAGTCACGCACAAGGAGACTCTAAAAGGCTCTAGAAGAAGACAATTTGAAAATCTATCCTGTTTTTTGTTCCTAACCAAACCTCTGTTAATATGACTTGAATCTTTACTGGGTATTTAATATAACACTTGGCAGCCAAAATTCACTGAAGCAACTGAACTGAGGTGAATACCTACAGTTCTCAGATCACATTGCTTATAACAGATTTTTTGAGTATATGTTTCTTCTTATAGGGCTAGCAACTACAATTGCTACTGTAACTTCTGAAAGTAATTTGTATGTGCTAACAACAGCATTCAGCAGCTTATGGCATCTGTATGTAAATAAATAAATAAAATACTTGATACACACACTTCTGCTGTATTGCTTTAGTGAATTTTCAGGTTGTTAAGCATTTTCTAAATACAAATAAAGACACTGTGGTATAACCATTGGACTTAGAATAACTCCTAGTTCATTTTATATTTGTTAGCATAAGGTCAGTTTTAACTACAACTTTGTTCTTTTGCAGAAGAAAACAAAAAACAAAAAAAGTAGGAATTCCACTGATAATCATATAGAATGCAGAATTTACTACTAGTGAAAACTTTCCGACTCATGAAAGGCTTAAAGCCCCAGGGCTGCAAAGGCATTTTTAACACATATTACATGAATATATATACTCACATGTATATTTATTTTTACACATATATAGGAGAGGTTCGGGTAGCACCTGCTGCAATGGATTTATATAATGTCTTACAAAATCCTATTTTTAGCTCATTATAACTTTCTGAAAACTTCTTTTTCAGGAGTTAAGTTTCCCATGATTGTTCAACTGAGCAGAATCAGATATTATATTTTTGCCTTTATGTCACAGCAGGAAAAAAACCTGAAAACAAACACCCAGGCTTTCATTTTCAAAGATTGTTTTACTCTCTCAATGAAAAACTGTCTGAACCTCACACTTTGAACTCCCAGGATGTCTAATTCCCGCTGACTTCTAGTTATTTTTTTAATCTAGAAAACCCTAGTATTATTATAAGTAAACGTTCCCATGATGTATGTACAAACAGTGCAACCGTCAGCCATTTCACTTCCTTGTCTCCAAGAAACATTATTTCTTATACCTAGATAAAGACAAACCCAGGAGTCAGCCCAGGGTCCAGAAGGAAGCTCTATCTATTTCTTGCCTCACTGTAGACTGTGCAATTTAATCTTTGGATCATAGCATCTGATTCCCAACAAGCTGCCTGAAATCAGCAGTCCCCTTTTTCCTATCCAGCCCACTTGTGTTTAGGTGAAAAGGGAACCAAGGTTCTTTATAGAAGAGGTCACAATATGGCTAGGTGTTATCAAGCACATTTTTTTCACCTGAAAAACACTTAACTCTGTGATGAAACATTGTTGACATTCAGTTTGGAAAGATGCTTCATAATGACACCTTTGCATAAAATTACATAAATAGCTGTTAAATTCAGTTAAACCTAGCACTGTAAGTTTTCATGCATTTATCATCAAGTGGGATTAAAAAAACCCCCCTCACATTCCGTGTTTTATAAATGCAGAAATGAAACAGCAACCTTCCGATTAGTTCTACGAAAGCCCAAACTGCTCACAACTAGCTCTAACATGAAATTAAAGGTTAACAGAAATTTAACATCATGTTATTCAAAGTACTAGTAGCTTAGTTACAGTGAGGATAGAATATTTTATTTATAAATACATTAAATATGTTCATCAATACTACAGATACAGCACCTGATTGCATGTGCATAAAATGACACATCTGTCTGATTTATATGAAATTAAGCTGCCAAGAATATATCAAGAAGAATATTTCTTCTTGATCCCCCCAAGAAGACGACAACATCTCACACCATGACTTTTCACCACCTTCATTTGAGTTATTATTTTTTCCTAAGTTTCTATTTCTCTCACCACTCCAACCCCTCATAATTAGCTATCAGGGAAAAAACTGTATGGGCAGAATTTAACAAGAATCACAAACACAGTAAAAATTAAACAGGTACACTAATTGTAAACTATGTGCATTTTATGAAGGTAACAGGCATATTTATGGCTATAATGGAACCACACAATTTTATAGAGCCAACACTACCTATGGGGCTTCCTATAATATTTTTATACGTAAGGAAA
>VZTB01005681.1:415857-429211 GCA_013397245.1 Thryothorus ludovicianus | reverse complement strand
GGCAACGCCGGGTACCGCGCTTTCCCGTATCCCATCGTTTCCTGGTTACCAGCCCCCCGTGCTGGGGACCGCACCCGAGACCATCGCGGGGACACCCGGGGCACGCCCGGTGCTCCGCAGGCTGGCAGGGCTGTGCGGAGCGAGGGGATCCCGGGGAGCGGGGGGATCCCGGGGAGCCGGGGGGATCCCTCTCTCGCAGCCCTTGGCAGCGCTCCGGCTCCTGTTGTTCAATATTGTAGTAACGCCGCGCGTAAACAGCCGAGCGCCTCATCCCGGGGAGGCGTACGGAGGAAGGGAAGAGCGCGTCTCTCAGGGTGTGTAATTAATGCTTGCAAAGAAAACGGATTTTTGGAGTCCATGTGGTGGAACTTGGATCTTGCAGGGATATTTCTGTGGGAGGGAAAGTGACAGGTGGTTTGTGTGGATGTGAATAAGCAGCGTGAAGGAGCAGCCTCTCGGGGAAAGCCGTGTGTGGATTAGAATGGAGCACCCATTTTGGCAAGCCCACAGCGCTCCCAGGTGCTGCTGGGTCCTGTTGGGATTTTCAGTCCCGCTGGGTCATTTTGCTCCCAGTTTGAAATAAAAACAAGCCTGGAGAGTTTCTGCTTGTGCACAACTGGACCACGGTTCCAAGGCGGAGTGAAGTGGAGAGCTGCCAGCATGAAATGCCATGGCTGCCAAGCCAGGCCACCTGTTGGAGCTTGTTTGGGACCTGCTGGAGGATATCCTGTGCCTGCAGGTGTGAGTCTGCCTGCACCTTCCTCCCATCAGCCTCATGGCTCACGCTCACCTGGAAATTTTATCTGCTTTGTCTCAACGTACCCATTCAGGTAAAACACGGTGGGGAGTCACGGCTTTGCCAGGTGTGGAGGGCACTCCCTGGCGCAGCAAACCGGCAGCTCTGTGTCCAGCTGTTCCCCCGTGTTTGCCTTTCAGGCAGTGTGTGTGTGTTTGCAAGGTGCAAAGAGGCTGCTGAGCTCTGCAGCCGTTGTGTCCCTGAGCATGGAGAAGGCACTTGGCTGCGTGGAGCTGTCCTGTCCTGTCCTGTCCTGTAACCCAGGGGCTGTGCCACCTGCCCGTCACTCTGTGCCTGGGGCAGTGTTGGTGGGGACAGCAGCCGTGCTGCTGAGTGCTGCTGTCTGCTCACTGTGGTCGTGGCTGATGGCGAGAGCAGAGGAAAGGGAGAAAATGTCTGCTCTGATGTGCTGCGGAGCGTGGCACTGCTGTGGTACCCAGCACGCCCAGGAGCCTCAAGCAGCTTCTTGCACGCTGCTCTGTCGGGGTGTTCTGATGATCTGGGGTGCTCTCACCCCCAGGATCCTCTGGGGAACCTCTCCTTTGTCTCATTCTCGTGGCTGATGCCCCTGCAGAGCCCGGGCTCACTCAGTGTGGCCAAACAAGGGTGTGGTGGGAGGATGGGATGGTCCAGGCAGGTGCACGGTCAGGTTTACAGCCCCTGGTTATCTGTTAATCAAATAAGGGGGGACCAGGAGCAGCAGACTCCTGTGGGGTGCTGATGTTTATTGCCTGCTGGAGCCCAGGCTGGGTTCCCTGGCCAGGCAGCCTTCAGCTCAGCAGGGTTTGCACTGGAGGTTTGCCCCAGTGAAGGATTGGCCTCGCTGCCTCGTTGGGATGCCACCGTGGGACTGGGGACTCTGCTGAGCCACACATGGCCAGGAAGCCTTGGCTGAGGTTCCTCAATGGTTTAAGGTCAGTTCCATGAGGCCAGAAGAAGCCCTGCAGGAGCCAAGTGGAATTCTGGGGTACAGGTGTGCTCAGAGACACCCCAAAGCAGCAAAAGAGACAATTAGAGTGCAGTAAAGCCATGTCTGTGTCTCCCATCCAGTCAGCCTCTGAATCAGCACCGGATTTGGGAAGGGCCATCCACACCGGAATGGCGAGGGCTGGAAATCTCCTCTCCTCTCTCATTTAGGAGCACGAGGCACAACAACAGGCACATTAATAGCCAGATTGACGCTGACGTGAAATGGCAGAAGAGCACATCTATGCAGAGCTGGAAATGTCCATTCACACATGCACGCTCTTGAATGCCCCGGGCAACGGAGCGCTGCTGTCACGGTCTGGGGGGCTTTGCACAGAAACCAGAGATTTTAACTAGGTCTGATCTTCGGGAGATGCCCTGAGGACTCCTGGTGGAAGGCGGAGGCTGCCCGGAATTGCGCTGTGATGGCTGAGACTTGACAGGGCAGATCTATGCAAAACAATGAAAAGGAAAAGGGGACTTGGAGATCCAGCAGCATTACGAATTCACCTGCCTTGCTCTGGCAAGATTTGTTGTTCTGCAGAGAGCTGAGCCAGGCACGAGTCCGGGTCTGTCTGCCCGGATTTGCCTGCTCCCCTCCCTCACCCGGGCTCCACGCACACACACCCACCAAGGCAGTGGTGTGGGAATGAGCAAGGAGGGATTATCCAGGAGGAAAAGGCCAGGGAGGAGCTGTGGCTGTGCTCTGCATGGAGGGGGTGTTGGCAGGGCGGCGGCAGGGCTGTGAATCATCCGGCCACTTGCGTGGGTGTGGGTGCCTCCCAGATCCTGGTGCCACGGTGGCCCTGCCACTGTCACCCTGCCTCATTGGTGTCACGTCTGGCTGCACTGGGCAGGGGAACTGACCCTCACCACGGGGCAGGTCCAGCTCTGGCTGCCTGTGGCAGCACTGGGTTAATTCCCCAGCCCACTCTCACCCACATCCTCCCAGAAAACAGCAAACTCCGTGTGCTTCCTCACTCTGTGTCGCTGCTTCCTCCCCCCTGAGCCTCTCACGAGTTCCTGCTGCCTCCTCCTACCCCCGGCTCTTCTGTGGAGATAGGGATGGTGGGAAGATGTCTGGTTTCCCTCATACAGGAGCAGGTTGAGCTGGGATGAGAGGGAAGGGGAGCTTTGAGCGCTGCTGCTCAGCTCCTGTGCCGCTCCACCTCTCTCCGTGTTTTGCTGCATCTCAGTTTTTACAGGAAACCCTCGTGTTTTGGTTCAAGTCACAGGCGTTGCCACTGCCCGTGGTGACTCCAAACTGTGTGTCACCAATGAGGAGAAGGCAGGGAGAGATTTGGGCTGTGGGACGTGGCAGCTGCTTGTTTTCCTCTCCTTTCCTGTGCCACAGCGCAGCTGGATTCAGCGTGGAGCAGGGAGAACGGCAAACCCTCGGCAGTGCTCGCTCTTCTCACTTTATTTCAGCTTCAGGAAGAAGTGGGTGGGCCAGCTTGGAGCAACCCAAAAAACCTGTGGCTCTTTGCAAGGCATATGCTTCCTTGGAGGAGAGCTGGGCTCGTTTGCACTGCAGAGCGCCGTGTTTGCCTTTGGAGCAGGGACTCTGCCAACCCTGGCGGTTCACTCGTGCGGAGATAAGTTCGAGCGCGCGGAAGTGTGTGAATTCTAGGAATTGAGATAGAAAAACAAAGAACATATGTGTGCTGCGTGCTTGGCTCGGCCCAGCAGCGAGCTCTGCCGCGCTACGTGAGAGAAGCCAAATGCTGAGCAAAGGGTTGGAGGGGGTGTGTGTGTGTGTGTGTGTGTGTGTGGCTGGGCAGGGCCCAGTGCCACGTGGAGGGGCTCAGGGCAGGGAATAACGTGAAATTCCCTGAGTGTTTTCTTCAGGGAATGATCCAGTAGCAGGCAAATAGCAGCAAAACAGTAAAAGTCTGATGAATGATTCGCTTGAGAAATACGGGAGCTAATTAATATTGATCACGGCACAAGAGCATGATCACAGCCCTTGTGCACACACAGAGCCCTCGCAGGGGTGAAATGACTGATTTTGCAGCCTCGTGGTGAAGAGATAAAGAACGTGAGAGAAAGGACATGTGCAGCTCAAAGTGACTGTGCCACCAGCTGTGGGTTCTTTGTGTGTGTTTCTAAGACCTGGTAATTACCCCAAAATCTGCATCTCAGCAAAAGAGGAGGGTTTGTCTGGGCACACTCCAGTGCAGCCCAGAGCTGCACAATGGCCCAGCAGCTGCAGCAGAGGGGGATGAAACCCTCCAGTGTTTGGGCAAGCACATCGCCTTGGGAATGGCAAAGCGTGGAAGGGGAGGGAGGGACGGGAGTTACCGTGGGCTTGTTGTGATGAACAAGGTGAGTTCTGGGAATGTTGTTGTGGCCGGGGCTGCGTCCTGTGTGGGGGAACTGGCTCCCGAGGGCAGCCCTGGGAAAAGCCACGGAGCCAAGCACTGCTGGGGCCAGCACTGGTGGGCATTGCTGAGCCTGCTCCATGCGTGCCCATCCTGGGAGCGTGGAGCCCAAACTGGGAGAAGGGGAACTGTGGCAGGGTCTGGGGGACCCGGCCTGGGGCAGCTGAGCTGCCTCCCCCGTGGCTGGCAGCGGGGGTGGGCTGGGATGGAGGTTGCATCGGAATCAGGTCAGGCTCTGGAGGGGCTGAATAGCAGCGCGCCTGGCTCTGCATCCGCCAGCGAGCTGAATTCCTGCTGTGTCGAGGGCCCCTTCCTTATCGGCACTAATCCAGCGCAGCAGCTGCAGCAGCTCTGTAGCGCTCGGCGCTATCGGGGCTCTCGATAACCCCCTCTCCCACAGCCGGGCCAGCAGCGAGCCCTCTCCGTGCTCCTGACCATGTATGGCCACCCTGCCCGGCGCCGGGGCGCGGGGTGACCGCCTGGCACCGCTGACACCGACAAGGCAGAGCCCCGGGGAGCTGCGGGCACACAGAGGCAGCAGCCAGCCTGCCACCACCCGCCCTCGGAGGAGCTGCACCGGCCAAGCCCTCTCCTCCTGGCTCCAGGTGCCGGGTGTGCAGTGCCCTGTGCCAGCTGGCAGGACAGGGAGCAGCTCCCCGCTGTGCCCTGGCTGTGCCCCGGGAGCTGGAGAAGCGATGCTGGCGGCGGGTTGTGGGTAGCGATGCCCTCCCTTGGCGGAGCAGCGCTGCCGGGACGGTCCTGGCAGAGAAGGTGACCACCCCAAGTGCAGCTGGGGACGTGTCCCCCTGGCCGAAGGGGCAGGGAGCGTCACAGCCCGGCCAGAGCGCCCTTACAGCCGGGGAGAAAGGTGCGTGCTCCGGCCGGGGGCTCCCAGGGAAGGGACAGGGACAGGGAGGGGACACCGAGGTTATTTGTGGTCTCTCCTCTCTGCTGCAGGGAGCCCGGAGGGCAAATGTGTCTTTGAGCTCACGTCCCACCAGGGCCACTGGCCTCGTTGCTGGAGTGTAATTGCTATGCTAATTGGGACAAATCATCATCATCAGGGGCCGGGCCGGGGGCTGGTGGCCGGGTGCCGTGCCGTGCCGTGCTGAGAGGAGCCCTGGGATGCTCGAAACCAATGAAGTTTTAAGAGCAGATGCAGAACGAGCAGACTAAAATTGTCCTTCTTGCCTCTTCGTCCGTGGTGTCTCTTAAATCTTCTTGAGAAAGTTTTTAATTGAAATGTACCGCATTAAAAAAATAATCCCAAGTGCGAATGGAGTCTGTCCCAGTTTAGGAGGATGGAAATACTCAGCAGACTGGTTAGGTTATGACAACTTCTCCCAAAGACACCAGGATTTAGGCTTGAGTGTTTTAGCAAACTAGGGTAACTGTAAATCCAGCCTCTTTTTTGTGTCTCTGTGGAGGTTTAGGTTGAATATAGGGAAAAGGTTCTTCCCTCAGAGGGTGCTGGGGCACTGCCCAGGCTCCCCAGGGAATGGGCACAGCCCCGAGCCTGTCAGAGCTCCAGGAACATTTGGATGTCGCTGCCAGGGATGCCCAGGATGGGATGTTGGGGTGTTGCCTGCAGAGCAAACTTGAAATTGCACTGAGATTCATGCCAAGTGGAGATGGTCAAAAATACATCACAGAACCCCCCAAAAAATCTGTCTGGCTGCTCAAACCCTTCCCTTCCTTCCTTTGAACTTCTGGGCTGGGCACGGTGATGGCATCAGGTACCCTGGGTGTTTCCTAGGACCCGCCTGGCTCCTTCTCCCATGGTGTGGGCTGGCCCTGCCTGCCCACACAGCCAGCCATGGGCTATCTGCAGTTCCCCCGTGCTCCCTGGCCTTGTCCCAGTGCCCTTCCTGAGGNGAGATTCATGCCAAGTGGAGATGGTCAAAAATACATCACAGAACCCCCCAAAAAATCTGTCTGGCTGCTCAAACCCTTCCCTTCCTTCCTTTGAACTGCTGGGCTGGGCACGGTGATGGCACCAGGTACCCTGGGTGTTTCCTAGGACCCTCCTGGCTCCTTCTCCCATGGCGTGGGCTGGCCCTGCCTGCCCTCACAGCCAGCCATGGGCTGTCTGCAGTTCCCCCGTGCTCCTTGGCCTTGTCCCAGTGCCCTTCCTGAGGCATCTGGACACTGACACCCTCTTTTCCGCTCTCACAGCGGCCATGGAGGCAGCGCTCATCTTCCTGTGCTCCCTGCTGGTTCCAGCGGCCCTGGCAGATGGTAGGTGCCCAGTGCTTCCCACACACACCTCTGGAAAAGGCTGGGGAACCTCCACAGGGACCCCAGGGGGCTGGAGTGGGGCATGGGGCAGCAGCCATGAGAGCCCAGAGCCCCAGAGTTTGTGGGGAGCTGCCAGGGCTCACACCCCTTTGTCTGCTCCTTTCCAGTGGCCACCCAGGAGAAGGAGGAGGAGGATCCCTTTAACTATGGTGAGTGAGCGTGGCTGAGCCTGGGGCTGGATGTGCCACCCCCCCTTCCCTGAAGCCAGCAGGAATGAGCCCTGTGTCTCTCCCTCCCAGATTACCAGAGCCTGAGGATCGGGGGGCTGGTGTTCGCCGTGGTCCTGTTCACCGTGGGCATTCTCCTCATCCTCAGTAAGTTGGGTGGGTGGTGGGTGCTGGGCTGGCAGGCTGGGGCAGCAGGGGCTGTTCCCAGGTGGGGGGACACTGGGAAAGGCCTCATCCCAATCCCCCTTTGGCCACACTCACAGGGTTTCTCTCCTCTTGCAGGCAGGAGGTGCAGGTGCAGTTTCAAGCAGAAGCCCAGGTGAGTGAGGGCAGCCCCATCTCCNGGTCACTGTGCTGTGGTCACTGTGCTGTGGTCACTGTGCTGTGGTCACTGTGCCACTGCCCAGTGTCACAGCCCCCTGCCAGCACTGGGCAGGCACTGCAAACCCCTCTGCTCTTCCCTTTGCAGCGACGGCGGCGCAGAAAGCAGAGAACTGAGCAGGAGCCGATGCTGTGAGTCCCAGGAGGGGCTGGGTGGGGCACCAGGATGGGAGGGACAGCAGGGGCTGTGTAGGGGGGTGACTGCGGGACTCTGAGCACAACAGTGGGACTGGGCAGCTCTGCATCCCTGGGATGGGGTGGGGGTGAGCACTGGTGGGGTCCACAGCGAGGAAAGTCGGTGCTGGTGAGCTCCTGAGTGTCCACAGGTGGCCCAGCAGGAAAAGGAAGCATCTGTCCGGATTTTCCCTTGTGTTGCGCTTCCTTTTCTGGCGCTCCTCCACCCCCGGCTGGTTTTGGTTTCAGGGTGTTCAGAAAGCCGGGTGTGAACCCCTTGGGGCATCTCCCTCTGAGCTCCCCGACCTCCTGGGCTGTGCCCTGGTTTGGAGAGGGGGAAGGCTGGAGCCCGTGCTGGCAGTTTGTGCTGCTGGGGTACAACCCCTGTGTGGGGAAAGCCTGACCCGCTGCTCTGCTGCCCACGCAGACCCAGAGAGCCGAGGACGGACGCTCGGAGCGCAGATGCCCGCGGCCTGCGAGGAAACTGAAAGCCCAGCAGCAGGTCCCTCTCAGGAGACGCGGAGCTGCCGTGTCTGTGTCCCCCTCTGTGCTCCAGCGCCGGTTCTCTGTCTCCTAACCCGACTAAACTCCGCTCGCCGTCCTCTCGGCCTCCCGTGGTGTGTAATGTTGCTGTGAGATGATCATTACCTCTAGGGCTAGCTGTTGCTGATGTTGTAATCGTGACTTTCTCTTCACCTTTCTCGTGCTGTGCGTGTGACTGGGGCTCTGTAGGACTGGCAAGGCTGCTGCCCTTTGGGCTGCCCTCCAAGCCTGGGCACAGGGAGTGTGGGCTGTGGGGCAGGGACCCCGTTCCCTGCCCGGTGCCAGCAGCACAGCCCCCCTGGCTTTGGGCAGGGCTTGGGGACCCGCAGTGCCCTGGGGACCTGCCCAGACATTTCAGGGCCACCCATCTGCATTTCAGCAATAACCCCCTGCATGCCTCCAGCCTAAAAACAGCCATGGTGGGGGGTGAGGCAGGCAGGGACATCTCATGGCTCAGCTCTCCTCTCTGGGGTCACTGGGGTGCTGGATTCGAGGCTGAAGGGAGCTCTTCTGCCTCTCCTGCTTGGCGCTCCCCGTTTCTGTCCCTGGTTAAACCCGTGGGATGCTGCTTTAAGCGTGAGGCAAGGCCGTGGCAGCAGACAAGCCCGTGAGGTCCCCAGCATGGTGACACTGTGGATGAGGGCAGCAGCACAGCGGTGACCCCACTAACCAGCACAAACCAGCTCCTGCCCGCAAGCCAGGAGTGACACAGTGACTGGGTGACACAGTCTGAGGGCTAAAGGCTAACAGAGATCCTGTCTGTGCTTGTCCCTGGCAGGGAAGGGGCAGTGGCGCCTCCTCCGGGTGCTCCCTGCCCCTCCTGGTGCCTTGTCACTCCCTGTGCCACCCGTGTCAGTGCTGTGTGTTTTCCTGAGGTGGTTCCGTGTCACCCCTGGTGCCAGCTGTCCCCTCTCCCCATGGAGCAGCAGTGAGTGGCACAGAGTGGTTCTCAGGGCTTTTGCACACCTGAGCTTGCACTGTGACAATGTGCTGAGCCCAGAGGCCACCCTCACCCTGTGTCCTCTCATGGGTCAGAGGCAAACCTCTGATTTTTGGCTCTTCCCCAAGCCCATGGGCAGGCAAAACCTCATCTAGGGCTTGGGACTGCCAGCTTGGGTGGGGACAGCAGTGGGGGCCCCCAGGGCTTTATTGAACCACCTCAGGGTGCCATCCCCACACCAGGAAGGGGGTCTTGCTCTCCAGGATGGCTTTGAGAGGAGTTTCTGCTGTGTTCATCCCACTGTGGTGGCTCTGCCTCCAGCGTGGGCCGTGTCCCTGCATGTTTGGCATCACTTGGTGGCACCGGGAAGCTCCGTCCTATCTGTGCCAGGCAGAGGGACCGTGTCTCTCGTGTTGTGTCCCTTCCCTCCGTCCTGGCTGTTGCAGAGAGCTCCCGGGCAGAGCAGACCCCGGCCCCCGAGTGTCACGGTGTGTGTCCCGTCGGAGTGCCCCGTGCTGTCCCTAGTGTGCCGTCGGTGTTACCACGAAACAAAGAGCTCCCTGTGGTGTGTGAAATGGCCAAACCCTGACTGTTGTAAAATAAACTGAGCTATTGTGTCTCCTTTTAAATAGGCGAGTGTGCTGCTGTGCTGGAGGGCTGGTGTGCTCTGTGCTGTGACCTAAGGGGAAAGGAATAAAATATCGTTTCTATCGGTGCCTGCCTGCGTTGTCTCGAGGGCCGTGGCGTTCCCAGGGCAGCCTGGCAGCTTCCCACGGCTTCCCATTGTGGCCCGGCTGGGGCCAGGGGAGCAGGGGCAGCGCCCTGAGCAGCACAGCCGGGCTTTGTGCCGGCCGAGCCCCCTCCTGCAGCTCAGCAAGAGTCGGAGCCCGTGGGAAGGGAGCGCGGGGGCGCGGCCGCGGCCACTTTTGTCCCTCGGCTTTTTGGGAGCCGCTGCCTCGGGCTGCTGGCGCGCCGGCCCGGCGGATGCTGAGCGCTGCCAGGGCACTGTGACAGCAGTGACAGCAGAGTGCCCCACGCGGCACCCTCCCGGGGCTTGGCTGCACCCCGCGGTCCCCGGGCTGCCGCGGTCCCCGGGTGTCAGCGCTCCTCAGCCCTGCCAAGGGGCGCGTCCCTCGGGGCCCGCTCCCCCCTCGGCCACCGCGGCGTTAATCGGCTTGTGCGCGTGACTGCCGCTCGCTGATGGCCAGATTAGAGCAAACTGGATCGCACAGCCCCGCTGGCAGCTGGCCCCGCCGGGCCCGGGGCTGGCACCGCCCGGGGAGGGGCGCGGCATCCCCGGTGCCCAGGGATGCGCCGCGGGCACCGCCGTGCGCGGTGCTGCCGGGCCGAGGGATGGTTCGGCGCTGGCGCGGAGGCCCCGGTCCGGCCGAGGGACACCCTCGGTGCCAGGCTGGGAGGACGGGGCGCGCTGCCCGCTGCTCTCCAGCGAAGGGCAGTCACAGCCTGTGCTTGAGCCCAGCCCTCGGCTCAGCCACCACCGCAGGAGGCGAAGCCCAGGAGGGCTGACAATGGAAGGGGAGGGAAGGCTGCGACAAGGACACGCAGCTCGGGGTGCCCAGCCCTCCCCACCGGCTGGCACGGTGGGTGCTGCCCTTCCCTCCCCTCCCTCTTTCCCAAAGGCGGGCGGGAGCCCTGTGCCTCCCCTCGTGACTGCGATAAACATTACACCGAGGCCATTAATGTTTAATGAGGTTTGTCTCCCAATTAATGCGCTTTCCCGTGGGTGCCCACTCGCAGAGCGAGGCACCCGTCGGACGACACGCCGAGACCATGGGTGACGGTAAGGACAGACACCTCTTTGGGAACATCCCTGTGAGACAGGCAGCGCTGGTCCCTCCCACCACGGGGGAAGCTCTCGGTGAGGATTTGGGTTGGGCAGCTGTGGGGATGGATCCTCAGAGCTCCGCAGCCCTGTGGCACATCGGTGCCAGCTGGTGTTTGGCTTCTTGGGGTGATTTCTCCTTCCAAGCTGCTCCCAGAGAGGGCTGTGCACCCAGGTGAGGTGGCTGAAGCGGTGACACGGTGACAAGCTCACCGTGGACAAGGAGGGAGGTTTTTGGGGCGCATCTGGTGCGAGGTGTGAGCCTGAGGGGCTGTTCAGCCCTGTGCACCGAGGGGACAGAGCCATTGTTGGAGTCCTGCAGGCTGTGGCACTTCCCGAGGGCAGTGGAGCTGAGCCCTGCAGCTTCACCTGGAGCTCGTTGGCTCCTGAGCATCCTGCAAGTGCATCCCGTCAATTTGCCACGGACGTTAAACCTGCCCAGGAGTTTCCTGGTTCAGCTGAGTGCCAAGGCAGCCACAGCACTGTCGCTTGTAGTCCTCGGTCCTGGTGTCTCCCACCTCCACGTTGTGAGGACGTGGCTCTCACTGGAGTTTCTCCTCTTTTCAGAGCAAGTGCCCGAGCAGGGTCAGGACAGGTTCAGCTACGGTGAGTGTGTGCCCCGGGCAGGCCGGGGGCTGCGGGCAGGGGACGGGCAGCCCCTTGTCACTCTGCCACGGGCTCTGTGCTGCGGGCCCAGCCCCGCACTCGGGCTGGGCTGACTCCTCCTGGCTCTCCTCCTCCCCAGACTATGACACCATCCGCAACGGGGGGCTGATCTTTGCCGTGGTGGCTTTTGTGATCGGGCTCCTCATCATCCTCAGTAAGTGCCTGGATGGGCTGGATACCTGCGTGGGTTCGGTTCTGCTCCGTGCTCCGCTCAGCCCCCTCCTCTGGCCGGGAGGGAGCTGGGAGTCACCAACCCTGCCCCTACAGTGCCAGGGGTGGGCACAGCCTGCCCCCAGGGCTGCCTGGGAACTTTCCATCCAGGCACGCTCCCAGCACAGGGCGAGTTGGGAGGGAGACCACGTAAATATTTAGTGTTTCCCTGCCAGCGCCAGGGCTTCAGAGGGAAGGTCACTCATTAAAAATAGCAGAGAAAAGTCTGACATTTCCAGAGAGAGGAACCAGTATTCCCAGAGCCCTCAAATCTCAGCAGGTCCCAGACTAACCCATGCTAAGTGTGCAGGACACCCTGTCACCCTGCCTGGGTGTCCTGGCACTGCTGGGCACTGGCACAGCTTTGTGCAGGGTGGCTGCAGTCACAGCTGCTGCAAGGATGGTGCCCACTAATTTTAGGGAGAAAATCATGCAAACCAAGAGCTTTTGTAATCATGGGGCAGCTTGAGCAGGAGCCTGTGGCTGGGCAGTGCCAGGGCTGCAGGGGTGGGGGTGATGGGGTCAGGGGGGCTCAGCCTCAGTCGCTCCTCTCGCCCCCAGGCCAGCGGTTCCACTGCGGAGGGAGGAAGAAGAGGAGGTGGGTATTGCACAGCCTCATCTCTCCAGCCTGTTCCAGTCCTGCCAGCTGACAGAGCCAGGGTTCAGCCCGTTCCCCCCTCTCCTAGCCACCTTGCCCAGTGTAACTCTTCTCCCTTTGCTTTTTGCTCCACAGACAAGGGAGCGAGGAAGAGCTGTAGGTGCAGGTAGGTGGCTGTGCCTGGCAGCCAGGCTCCCCGTGCTGAGCAGTGATGCCTTGGGGTACTCCTGCTTCAGGGAAGTCCTGGGGGGTCTCTCCCAGGAGGAGAGGGGCTGGGACACGCTGGCCATGTCACCCTCCCTTCGGTTCCAGAGCTGCAGTGCCACCATGGAAGCAGAGCTCCAGCCAAAGCCCAGGAGTCCTGGCCAGTGGCCACCTCTCACCCTGCTCCAGTGGATCCGTCACCCCTCAAGGCCAGAACGCAAATTGCCCTCGTGCTTCCCCCTCTCTTAGACCCAGCAAGAGTTTCTTGGCTAATAAAGTTCAAGCTCCGAGAGGTTAAACTCTGTGCCCGAGGCGTTTGAATCGCCCACTCTCCTGGCCCCGCGCCAATCACTTTTCTGCCCTGCAGGGCGTCTTCCACCACAGACCCAGGAAAGGTTCCCGCTGGCTCCTCCGCAGCCCGAGGCGCGGACCAGGCAGCCGCCTCCGCCCTGGGTTTGCTCCGGATGTTTTCTGTAGGTCCTGGATCCTGCGGCACTTGCCTTTCCCTTGGGATGCCCAGGCAGCGGCTGGCAGCACTGTGGGGCTCTTTGTGTGCTCGTGTCTGGCTGGGATGGGGTTAATTCTCTCCTTCGCAGTCCTCTCGGTGCTGGGCTGCGTGTTGGGAGCTGGGAGGGTGTTGGGAACACTCCAGTTCTGGCTCCTGCTGCTCCCACAGGAGCAGAGCTGGCCCCTCAGCACCTCCCTTGCCAGCACTCCGGGGTGGGCAGGGGACACGGCCAGGGCAGCCCCAAACTGAGCAAAGGGATGTTCCAGACCAGGTGACACCTGCTCAGGTACAGAAGAAAAGGGAAAGGAGGAGAAAGGAGGGTGTTCATGAGTTACATTTGCCTTGTGGAGCGATCCTGACTTCCCGAGAAAGGGCTGGACATCACCTGCAAGTGGCAAGTGCAGAATTTCAGCATTCTGAGTTTCTCCTTTTACCCTTTTCTTGTGCTCGTGCTCCCTCTGCTTTCACTTTATAAACTGCCTTCATCCTGACCCACGTGTTTGGGGGATTTTCCCTCTTTTTATCCCTCCCTGCCCTGCTGGGGAGGGGACTGGTGGAGCAGTTCAGTGGGCAACTGGTGTCCAGCCAAGGTCAAGCCTGCACAGCACCACAGAGAGCAATCCAGGCATCCTTCTCGACCAGGAATGGGGCTGAGATGAAGCACAGAGTTCTCTGTGAG
>VZTB01005681.1:348857-407502 GCA_013397245.1 Thryothorus ludovicianus | reverse complement strand
CATCCCGGAGCGGCTCCGCGGCGGAGCCCCCGGGGCGGCGGTGGCAGCCGCGGCCGGGACCCCGCACCGACGGGCGCAGCATCCTCCGGCGGGGACGAGCGCTCCGCGTCCCCCGAGCGCTTCTCAGTCTGATCCTCTCAGCAGGCAAAACCCAGCGGTGCCTTCAAATTCGCATCCTTCCCCCTAGGAATGCTGTGTGAAGTGTAACCCAACGGCTCGACATCAATCAGATTATAGATAAATCATATATGTATTGNTCAAAGCGCCTTCCTGGGCTCTCGGTGCGCCCTTCCCGGGGTCCCGAGGGTCCCTGTGAGCCCTGTTGGGATCTCGGTACGCCCTCCCCGGGGTCCCGGGGCTCTTGGTGCGCCTTCCTGGGCTGTCGGTGGGCCCTCCCCGTGGTTCTGCGTCTCTCGGTGNGGGGGGGATGGGGAGAGTCATGGAATAAGCGTGTCAAGGAGACACTCGCTGGAAGATTACAGATTAATTTAAAGTTGGGCATTAAGTGGATGCTGCCCACATCCAGCGAGGTGATACTCTACCCGAGTCTCTGCTCTAGATGCAATTAAAGGGAGGCAGGAGCTGCGTGGAGCACAGGCACTTAAATCCCACTGCGTTTGTTACAACAATCGATCCATGTTACATAAAGGAATTGCCCATTTCCGGATCTGCGGGAATTTTTAATTATGTTTCTGTAATAAATTACCTCCATGCCCACGACCCGACCTGCGGGTGCGGTGCTGGAAGCGCCCACCTCTTGGAAAATTGTCTACTCGGAGGATGTGAAATGACATTTGCCCTAATTATCGTCTCTGACATTTGAGAACAGCAAGGGGGAAATTTTAGGAAATGAGGGAAGTGAAAGAAAGGGGACGGAGCTGCTTCCTTGCATGAGACCTCTCTTGCTGCCCATTACATTACCCCGTTAGCTGAATGTTAATCCAATGAAAAATATTTACTGAGGTTTAATAGGGCACCCTGTCCAGTTGTGCGGTGCTGATCAATTATTCCATCAATTATTAATTATGGAATAGCTGCTTTATTCGAGCTGGGGTGAAGCTGCTTTTGGGAGCTTTACCCAAAATCGCTATTGTGCTCCAGATCTGCTGAGCTGAACGTGCCAGCGTCTGCTTTGCTTACATTTGCATTTTTTACTGTGCTAAAAGGGAAAAAACAAACCTGGAAACAAATAACCGTCGAGGATGCCATGATTCCTTTCGACCCCCAATAGTCAAAATAATAAAGAGCTGCACTGGTTTATTGCTTTTTGCATCTTTTCAGCCCCAGCTTCTTGGAAAAGGGATCTCTTCCCACAGAGCTATCTCTTCGGAGAAGAGCAAATTAAAAGCCTCCATTAGCACAACTCCTCGTGGCCTCATTTTACATTTTATTTCTTAAAAAAAAAAAAAAAAAAGGTGTCTATGATGCAAAGTGTTAACGTGAAGCGGTTCCAGAGAGAGGACAGCAATACAATGGAAGTTTCATTAGAATAATAGGATAAAAAAAATGAATTGCTTAATGCATGATAAACCTTTCAGATACTTAATATTTCTGGGCATCGAAGCACATCCTTTTAACGTGCTCCTGCTGTAGAACAAGAGCTCAAGTAGAAACCGAAAGCAGATAAACATTTGATCCGAGGGACCCCTGAAGTTTAGAAATCCCTTGATGGGCTGTAGCTGCTTATTCCTGGCCCTGTTTATAAAATAAACAGAAATAGGCGCTTGGCAAGGGGAGAGTTGAGCAGCAAGATGGTCTGGCAGTGCGAGGGAGAGCAGCCAGGCAGAGGGGAGGCGAGCGGTGCGATGAGGAACGCACTGGTCACAACTGAGAGGCTGGGAGCCAGGGAAGCGTCTCCCTGCGTGCTGTTGCTGGATGGCTCTGCCGCCTGATTTATATTGGCGTTATATTTACATGATGTTCCCGCGTTGGGCGCAGCGAACGGTGCAGCTCGCGGTTTCTAATCTCTCCCATCTCGGCCCCCCAGTGTGGCACAGCGCTCGTTTGTCTCTGAAATGAAACATGGAAACCTCATTAAATGCACGGAGGAGAAGCCTGCAGTGCTCAGCTCCTCGCCATGCCCGGCGCTTGTTTATCCTGCCAAAATTTCCCAGCACCAGGAGCCACCATGGCGGCTCGCCCAGAGCCTTTACCTGCTCCTGGCCTTGGGCTGCTCCTGCCTTGGGATGGGGAGCGGATAAAGGAACCCTGATGTTCCTGGGCGTTTGTCCTCTGCAGGAAGAGGCTGTGCCTTGTGCCAGGGGCGAGCGCCAGGGCTGTGCCATGGAACAGCCCTTCCTGGAGCTGGGGGCTGCCTGGGAGCTTGGGGCATGGCTTGGGGCAGCCGTGGCTCCAGCACCTCGGTGTTGGGGTGCCGGGATCTCTGCCCGTGCAGCCCAGTGCTGGGGGGACGGATGGACAGCGCTCCGTCCTTCTCCGGAGCAGCTGGCGAGCTGAGGGCAAGAATGAAGCTGGAAGTCTTTGTGGCAGGAATAGTGACATGGCAGTGTGCGAGGCTGAGCTGTGCCTCGGGTGACATGGTGGCACCTCGCAGCCAGGCGGGCAGCGCGGCCATGGGCGCGACTTCCACGGTGGGCACGGGCCAGGAAGGCGCTCGGTCGCTGCAGCCGCTGCTGCCCGGGGAGGACGTGCAGGGGCAGCTCTGGGTGCAGAGTGTCCCTCGCCTCTGAAATCCCGGCTGGAGCCGGCTCTTGGTCTTTACATAATCATGGGGTTGGGAGTCACCCCCTCCCTGCTCGTGGATCCCGCAGAAATATCCCCCACCGCACGCAGGCTGAGTGTCGCCGCCATCATCCGCCGGCAGAGCTGTGCCGAACGTTTAGGAATTCCATTTTCCAGGCTCGTGTTCCTGCCTGCTCCCAGCTGAGCCTGGGAAGGGCTGCGGGGGCTCCTGGCCCTGGGCATGGCTTGGAGGGCATGGGGAGGAGGTGAGGAGCTGGCAGAGCTCGCCCAGGTGTGTTCTCCTGTTGGCTGCATGCTGGGAATGCTGGTCTCCACCTTGAGAAGCCACCGAGTGGGTTGTGATGCACTGGGAGCAGGGCCTGGCCATGGTGGAGGGAGCCCGAGGCCAGGCCTGTGTGGCCCCTTGCCCACTCGTTTGACCTCCCTGGGGACGCAGTGCTGTCATTCTGGCTGGGTAATGTCACCAGATGTCCCCCTTGGGACCGCAGGCGTTGTGTTCAGCATGGCCAAGGCATGGAGGTGGGCTCTGGAAGGGGAGGGAGAGGCCCTCGCCTGTGGTCCCTGGGCTCATTCCTCACCCCCAGAGCTGAGGGTGCCCTGGCTGGGGGGCTCGGGAGGTGAGGCAGGGCTGGGGGACATCCAGCTCTGGGTCAGCCCCTGTGTGGATGGTGTGGTGGGGCTGGTACCCCTCAGGAGCTGCCAGGGGAGGTTCAGGAAGCAGGAATCCAGCCGGGAGAGCATTTTTTTCCCAAGCAAGGGTTACAGCCTCAGCCTGGGTGCTGTCGTAATCGCTGGAGGTGGTTCAGGCCTTAATTTCCATGCAGATGCATTAAGGAGCAGGCGCTTGGAGCACGTTTGAGCT
Source organism: Thryothorus ludovicianus (assembly GCA_013397245.1). Classification (NCBI taxonomy): domain Eukaryota; kingdom Metazoa; phylum Chordata; class Aves; order Passeriformes; family Certhiidae; genus Thryothorus; species Thryothorus ludovicianus. The sequence goes on along the minus strand of VZTB01005681.1, from coordinate 403,937 downwards.
GTGCCCTTACCCACAGAGGACCAGAGGCAGGTTCTGCTTTGCTCCCTCTTTGCTTTGTCAGGTCGGGAAGGACTGTGGTGCTCGAGCCAGAGGGGCTGTGCCACCAGGGTGGGACTCGTGTGGCAGCCAAGTTGCCTTGCCAGGGCAGGGAAGATGCTGTGGCAGGAACCTGCCATCAGTGCTGGCCACCAGCTGAACGCCCCAGGCCCTGCTTGGCATTTCCTGACACCATTTCCACCCCCCTGGGACCTGTCCCTGAGGGACACAGCGTGGGAGAGTCACGGCTTTAACCCTTTAGGCAGGGGCAAGGATGGGGAAATGGCATCCCGGGGGGTTGTGCTGCTCCCCCGGGCACCTCTGAGCTCCCCTTGGAAGGGACCAGCCTCAGCTGCTTCCCTCCTCAGCCCTTCCGTGGTGCTTGGAAGCGCCACTTCTCGTTCCATCAGCTCCAAGGTCACTCCTTCCTCAGTACAAAGGCTGGTGAGGATGTCCTGGGGATGAGGGCTTGGAGGAGCTCATTCCGGGGAAGGCGGGAGGCTGCTCCAGCGTTCCGAACCTGCGGGCAGTGTGTGGTGGAATTCCTGTCCTCTCCTGAGAGCAGAGGAACAATCGGGACTTGCCACCTACCTGTGATTCCCAGCCCGGTGCGTGCCAGGCTTTGGTTCGCTTTCTCCTTGAGCAGGGCAGGTGTCAAACACCCTTAATGAGGATAATAAATGAGCTCCGAGGTGGCCATTAGCCTGCCGCTCTCATCAGCATCCCTGCAGCCCGGCTCAGCCGGGGGCTGGGGAAGCCCTGGTGGCCCCTCCGGCCCCTTTGGAGCCCCACGGGTGCAGTTTTTCCTGCGGGGAGCCCCGGGAAGTCCTCACCAGCCTTGGAGGAGGGCTGGGGTGGGCACCTGGGTGGTCAGACCACCAAGATCAGGAAGGGGGTCTCGGAAAAGCTGCTGCCAGTGGGGTAATGTGAGCTCCAGTCCAGTGCCTGCCCAGGGGATGGCAGGAGCCCCCTTGAAACACAAATTCTTCAGCATTTTCCCGGCTCTGCCAGGTTTCCACCCAGCTGAAGGACCGTGCTCAGCTCTGAGGGACTTGCTGACTTTGGGTGGGCTCGGGGCTGGCTGTGTGCTGCCGGCACAGGTGATGGACGTGCACGGAGAGCAGGAAAAGCCTCTTATCTCCGGAGGAAGAGCCCTGGCTGGCACGAAGCCGGTCCTTGTCTGAGACCGCTCCTAAATCTGCTTCTGAGCAAAGGATGGGCTCTTCCCTGGGAGGTTTTGTGCTGCTGGGGAGGTGATGGCACTGCTGTGCTGCTCGGGCAGGACACACAGAGGTGGTGACAGGTCCCGGGGACAGTTTGTGGCCCCTCCCTGGAGCAAGCAGGTGCTTGCAGAGCAGCCCAGCGCTTTGCTGTGTCACTGAAGGTGCTGGAGTTTGGGAAGCCCAGCCATCAAGACTAGTAAATATTCCGAAGGGATGATAGCAAAATGACCTGCTTTTCCCAGCTCGAATAGAGATATTAATATTTCAATACCTCTAGGTTGTAATTTACCACAATTTAGGAAGATTGAGCTCTGATAACTTAAAGCACCTGCCTTTCAGAGCCAGCCCCGGTGTCCAGCCCTGTGCTGGGCTTGGTGCAGCTCTCAGCTGGAGCCAGTCTGGGCTCCAGGCTGCATTCCCAGCAGAAACTGTTCCAGCTCAGCTCCCCCAGCCTCCTCCTTTCAGGTTCATGTGAATTAATGCCCTCGATATGTAGGTTAGGGTCAGCACATCTGACCAGATGTGAGCAGTGATTTCTGGTTTAAAAATATTGCTGTGCTATTTCTAAATTTTTAATCTCTCCCAGTGATTTGGAGACAGTTTTATGAAACATGGAATTAGGATGGTGCTCAATGCTAAATGGTAAAGGAGATTATGGGGATTTAACTCTATACGTCTGTCACATAACTATTGCCAATCCCATAACCTCCATTTTCTATTAAAAATCCCTTTCCCCCTTTGACCTGAAAAAAGCTTTATGGGTAATCTGAATTTCTCTGTTTATGAGGTATTTTTCCACTCCTCGCCCCAGCCCCTCACCCGTCCAGCTCTGAACCCTCCTGGTGCTGCCGAGGATGAAGATGTTTCCCTGGCAGGCTCTGGGTGCTCGAGGAGCCTTCTCAAGCTGTGATGTGGGGTCTGGGGAGAGATCCTGGAGGGAGCACGGGGCACAGCCAGATGTTCTTGGTCCAAAGCCAGGCTGAAGGTGGCTTTTGCTGTGCCCTGGCTCCAGCCATCTTCTGCTCAGCTCAGGCTCAGCCACAAATAGCTCTGTGCTGCTCGTGCAGGCTTTGTTTCCCTTCCTCTGCCTGCAAATGTGCGTGTTTTCTCCCTTTCATGTATTTGGGAGAAGCACCGCGCTGCTCAGATGAAGGGAAATGCTGATTCATGACGACAAACCAGCCTGGAGATGTCACAAAATGACATCTGCAGGGCCGAGCGGTGGCCCCGTGGCTCTGCAAAGGCTCGGCCGGAGCTTCGCTCCTCTCTCCGTCCTTCTTTGGCCCTTGTCAGCCAGGGAGGGAAAAATAAATGGCTTTGTCTCCTTCCACCTGTGTGTGGACACAGGGAATTTGTGCCTGGGGAGACAAGGAGATCATCTTGTGACCTCTAATTGGTTGTCTCATGTGGCACAGCTGGACCTCACCACCAGCTCATCCCATCTGTGGCACAGAGGTCTCTAAGTAGGCACGGGAGGAAACCCGGTTGTTTTTGGGGATGATTCTGTGCAGTGCACGCAGAGAAAAAGGGCAAGATGCCTAAAGATGTACGAGGTTGCACATCCAGCTGGGAGAAGGATGGAGAGTTCTGTGCTCCGAGAAGGGTTGAGGTGTCCCACGCTGAGCTGGTTGGGGACGGTGTGGCTTGGGCTGGTGGCACAGCTCCCAGGCAGGACTGGCACCAAGTGGAGAAGCTTTCCATGGACCTGGAGCCACCACGGCCACTCAAGCAGCCCTTCCTGGGGCAAGCGGCCGCCTGCGGAGCCCGGGCGTGCGGACCAGGCTTCCCTGCTCCCCCCCTGCTGCCGTCCCCTCCTCCCCAAGTTAAGGAATCGAGGTCAGGGAGGGTCCCCCGTGGCTCCCTCTGAACCGGCGGCACGGTGCTGATCTGCTTATTGGCTCTGCGGCACCGCGGGCGCGCGCTCAGCCGCAGCTATTAATACACCCGCCGAGGGCCCTTCCCAGATCCCTGTCCTTCCGCCCACTCGGAAAGAGTGCCGCTAAAAAAAGAAAGCGGATCCGAGTGACTGGGGGCCTCCTCATCCTTATTTATAGCCAACGTCGCTGGCTTGGGTTGGGGAAGGGGGAGTTCGTGGTCCTGGAGAGTGGGAAGGAGGAGTTGGGTGCAGAAGTCCATTCCCTGATTCCCAAGAAGGGAAATGCTGTTCTCCACAGCAGGAGTTGGGTGCAGAGGTTCATTCCCTACTTCCCAAGAAGAGAAGTGCTGTTCTCCAGCTGTGAGAGCTGCTCCTGGGTGACCACAAGCTCTGCCTGGACTGTGCCCATGAACCCACCTCAGTTCTCGTTTGGACAGTGCAGGGATGCCCGGGAGAAGCTCAGGCTGAGGGCAGGGTGATCCCAGTTTTCCGGTCCCTCTCCCGGTTTTTGGTAGGGTGGCAGAGGAGGTCTCTGCCCTGCCTGGCAGTGATGTGCACTGGATGTGTTGGCATGGGGGTCCTGGATGGGGCTGCTCCAGGCTGGGGATCACAGGAAAGTCGGGTCTGGCAGGAGGAGCAGCGCTGGTGGCTGTGCTTGATGTGGCATCCTCGGGGCTGTGGGTGCTCAGAGCCAGCCGGGAGCCCCTGGAGAAGCCTCGGGGGCTGCCCAGGGTGTCTATCCTCGCCTGCACAGCCCCTGGCTGCCCTGCCGAGGTGCCTGTGATCCCTGATCCATGCTGGCAGCAGGAGCGCTGGCCTGTGAAGGTGGCCTGTGTGCTTCCAGCCGTGCAGGGATGCTCCTGCTCTCCCCTGCTCCGCCGCACGCAGGGCTCAGGGGAGGGTCTCTGTGCCAGGAGAGGGTCTCTGTGCCAGGGATGGGTCCCTGTGCCAGGGGTGTCTCTGTGCCACCAGGACCTGCGACCCCCACAGTGACCCCCCGCCGTTGTGGCCTCTGCTTTGTCCACAGCACACGCTGAAGATGTTGGAACCAGCCTCTACTTTGTGAACGACTCCCTGCAGCAGGTCACCTTCTCCAGCACAGTGGGGGTGGTGATCCCCTGCCCGGCAGCAGGGTCACCCAGCGCCGTCCTTCGGTGGTACCTGGCCACAGGTGACGACATCTACGATGTGCCCCACATCCGGCATGTCCATGCCAATGGGACTTTGCAGCTCTACCCCTTCTCGCCATCAGCCTTCAATAGCTTTATCCACGACAACGACTACTTCTGCACCGCAGAGAACTCGGCTGGCAAAATCAGGAGCCCAAATATCCGTGTTAAAGCAGGTAGGAGCCGCCTGTGAGCGCTGGGCTGTGCGTGAGGGGCTGGATTCTCCCTGCTCTGCTGGGACATCACGTGCAGAACCAGGGCTGCTGAGTTGGGTTCTTGCAGGAGGATGGAGCAGGGAGAAGGGCAGAGCGTTGGGTGGGATGTGCAGCTTGGAGGTCCCCAGAGAGTGTCTGGAGAACGTGCTGTGGCTGCAGCCTGGTGGCAGGAGAGTTCCTCTGCCTTTGAACAGGGATTCTCTCACCCAACCACTTACAGAGGCTCTTCCCAGCTGTGGGAGGGGCTGGGCCACATCTGTCCATGCTGGGGGCCCCCCTCAGTGTCCCACTGCAGCACCCAGCCTCAGCTTGCCAAGGCCTATTAAAAACAAAAATATATATATAAATAAATAAATAAAAAGGAGGAATATGGCAAAGAGCTGATTCCAAAAACCATTATAGTAAATTATTGACCAGACTGAGGAGGGCTAATAGCCCAAGAATGGCTTCATTATGTAACCTATTAAAAGTGGGGCTAGCAGAGGGAACGTGACAGAAGTGACTACAGGGTTTTTTATTTTAATACCTTGTACTGTGGAGTAAATTGGTATTAACCCCCTTCTGCAGAGTGAATTATTTACCAGCACTCTCAGGTTACCTATAAACCACAGCGTGGTGGAGCAGCAGATGGGGTGTAGTAAATGTGGAGCTGCTGCTCTCCTCAGAGAGGGGTTGGCTCTGCTGGGATCCCACGTGCCCAGAGCTGGGATCACAGAGAGGGAATCCTGCCTCTCATCCCCCTCTCCATGCAGGACTGAATGCACCCCTGCAGCTGGGCTGGGGCTCAGCCTCCCTCTCTGTAGGCAGGAGATGTGGATGTCCAGTGGCTCCACCAGGATGTCTCCAGCTCCTGGAGCTGCTCTGGCTTCCTGGCAGTGGAAATGGCTGTGGAACATTCCCCAGCTGCTTCTCCCTCCTGGCCATCCCACATCCCAGTCACTCTCCAGTGCTTTCTAATGGCAGTGCAGCACAGAGAGCCAATTACAGCTGGAGAAAGCAAGCAATTAAATAAAATGCAGTGGAAACTGAAAATATGAGGGGGAAAAAAATCGCTGGAAGTGTTGGGAAAGCTGCTGGCGAGCACAGGGAGCAAATTTCTCCAGCCAGGGGAGAGGCTCAAGTGGGCTGGTTGTGGCTGTGTGTTGCCCTCCTGGGGGTTATTCCTGCTGGCAGGAAAAGCCTGGGGCTGGCACAGGCCAGGGATGCAGTGGGGCTGTGCCCAGGGTCTGTTCCCAGCTGGGGTGCTCTTGGAGCTTTCAGGATGCTGCTCGTGCTCCCTGCTGGCCTTTAAAGCCTGTGAATAAACCTCAGCTCCAGGTGATTAAGGAAGCTTTTGCTGGTTAATCTGCTTTGGCTCTGCAGCCCCTTTCCGTGGCGGCTTCTCGCGGTGCCCTGGTGGCACATCCCTGAGCAGGGAGCCCTGAAAGCCCAGGAAAGCAGAGTGGGAATTCTGCCACCCTCTCACTGTGCGAGGGGTGGGATGCAATGCCCACAGGGACTTCCCACTCAGGGAAAACACCTTCAATTCGGGGCTGCTGAGGACTTTGCTGAGCCGCTCCTGCTCTGGCCAGTTGTTGGGTGACAAAGTGAAGGTGAATTTGTCATGGTGGCAACCGTGCTCATGTCCTGCAGGGCACAATCATTGTCACAGTAAGGAGGGAGCTGCCCTCAAGTGCATTTTGTACTTGAATTCCAGGAGTTTGTGGTGTCTTTGTTGCTGGGGTTGGTGACTCCTCTTTGTCTTGCTGGAGAGGCTGAGGTGTGGCCGCCTCACCCAGCGGGTGCTCCTGGAGCATTGCTGCTGGTCCAGGGAGCAGCACGGAGCTGTCAAAGGGATGTGCATCTCCCTGAGAAATGGGGCACACTCCAGGAACATGTGGCACGGCTTGGGGAATTGTCATCTGCTCGCCTGAAGTATTCCTGCAGCGGGTTTAGGAGGGTACCAGGCTCTGTGTCACCGGCTGTCCCTCCCAGGATGCATTTTCAGCATCCAGAAGTGAAATGCACATTACAGCCACGAAATGCCATTGCTCCCCACGCTGAGTCTGGCAGGCTCAGGTGATGCTGGGGACCGTGGCAGGTCCCAGCAGCAGAACCTGGGCCAGATGTCCCTCTGTCCCAAGCCCAGCACCACATCCCCCAGCGGAGAATCCCTTCCTTCCCCGGGAAGGTGTTTGGGATGGAAGCCGCGTGTGGCTGGGTGGGCTGGTTTGTTTGGGAAACGTGGGATTCTAGCAAAAGGAAGTGTGTTTTCCTCCAGCACTGTCATGCTACCAACCATCTGCTTTCCTCCACAGTTTTCAGGGAACCGTACACCGTTCGGGTGGAGGACCAAAGGTCGATGCGTGGAAACGTGGCTGTTTTCAAGTGCCTCATCCCCTCTTCAGTGCAGGAATATGTTAGCGTTGTATCCTGGGAGAAAGACACCGTTTCTATCATCCCAGGTAAGAGAGGAGCGCCGGTTCTCTTGGAAATCTGACCTGCTTTGCCATGTGTGACATTTGCTGCCATGGAGGATCTGCTTTTTGGCTTGTTGTCTGTGCCAGTGCTGCCCAGCAAAGGCTTTTTATTGGTGATTTTGCAGCTCTAGGCTGGAAAGCTCTGCTGGTGTGAGAAGAGCCGTGGTGTCCAGGCTGTCCTGGGTGCTCTGGCCCTGTGTCCCTAGGGTGAGGGATACTCAGTGTGATTTTGGCAGGGCTCGTGCCTTGTCCTGGTTTCTGCAGGACGTTTTGGGTACCTGGCATTGGCACTTGGGCAGCAGGGACAGCACCTGCCTGTGCTGCCTGTGTCTGGCTCCTGCAGCCAGAGCTGGTGTTTGTCTTATCAGGATGATGCTCCAGTCAGAATTCTACATTTTCTCATGAATTTTCACAACTGATTTGACCTTGGGGGAGAGAACTTGGTAAAAATGCCATCATATCCCTTTTCCCTGGGATGGAACCTTCCTGGCCTGCCTGTCCCAGGTATCCCTCATAGCCTGGGCCGTGTCAATCGCAGAGCTGACTTCCCTGTCAGAAGGTAGAGCTGACTGCACCACTCACCTCTACCTGCAGGTCCAGGAGTTTTTCCCCGGGTATTTCCCTGTGGTTTTTTGGCAGGGGCTCCTGCCTGGCTGTGGCAGGTTCTGGTCACAGCGTGGGGCCAGCTCCGTGTCCCTGTGTTCGGGGGTGACCTCGTGGCTCCTCCACAGAGCCGCTGTCAGCCTGTGTAAGCTGGTAGTAAAGCAATCAATAACTGCTTCCCCCGGGGGATCCAGAGGGAATTAAAGGATTTCGCCCAAAGTCAGCGCTCGGCGCTTGGTATTTGCTCACAGGTCGGAAAATCCCGGTGGTTCTCCGTTATCCCAGCGCTGCCGTGGGGACCAGAGGCCATCGGGAGCGGGGCTGGCAGTGGCAGGAGGAGCTGCAGGAGCCAAGTGCTTCACCTGGACGGGGTGACCCGTCCTCCTGGGGGCTCTGGTGGCTCTTGCCGGTGGGCTGTGCCCCCTGAGTGCAGCCGAGGTGCTGGCCCAGCACAGCCCACGTGCCTGGGGGTTCCTGGCTGGTGGTGCCCAGGCAGGGTCCCTTTGGTCAGGGACAGACTGGCACTGTGCCCGTGCCAGCCTTTCTGTGGATGTGGGAACACCTGGTGGATTTCTGCGTGGTGAGAGGGAATGAGGAGTTTGTGGTGAGGTGCTTGGTGGTGCCATTGCTGCATTTTGGGCAGTGCAGGTGATGCTCTGCCCGCTGTGGGCACGTGCCTTTGATGAGTGGGACACAAGGTCCTTCAGCAGGACAACCTGGGCTGTTGTTTCCTCCGTGGTTTGGGAATCTTTTGGTCTGGGATTCTGGAGGATGGAGCCCGTGTGGCCGGCGGGCTCAGCAGCAGGTTTGCAAACTGAGCATCCGTGCACTCGCGTGATCTTAACCAGACTTGTTCCCAAGTTTGCTGTGGCAGTGGATTTTTTAATATGATGATTTAATTAGGGTGGAACGCTTTTAACATTCTAAAGCAATAATTACCCTAAAGACAGAACATATAAATTGTGTTACAGTGCAGAGTCAACACAAGCAAACATGTTTTGCCATTGGATTACAAATATAGTATCTGCCTGAAGCTTATATTTTTTTGTTGTTGCTGGTGTGTTGGAGCTAAAACTGGCTTTGCTGTTACCAAAAATATGTTTTTCCCTGACCTCTGCTGAACCTCTGCGTCTGCCCTGATTCTGAGTGGGGAGGATGAGGGGAGGGGATGGGGTGGAGGTGAGGGGGGCTGGATGTGCTGCTCACAGGGCTGGGCTCTGCCCGGTGAGATGCTGCTGGGCAGGGGGACAGGGGTGTGCCAGCACTGCAGAGCTGCACCTGAGCTGTGCTCACAGCTGGCTCTGGAACCTGCTGCTCTCTCCTGACTCCAGCGTGCCAAACCCGCTGCTCTCCCTGAAACTTTGCTCTAGTGCTCCCTGTGGAAGGCTGGGCACCTTCCCGGCAGCTCGAGGTGCAGCAGGGGAAGAACAGTCCTGATGTGCAGAGCAGGGGAAAAAAAAATCTCCATGCAGACTTCTCTTGGTGGTGCAAAGCTCTTTCGAAGTGACTGTTGTCATAGTAAACGTCTTTTCCTCAACCAAACCAAAATACCTGCAGCTGAGAAATAGGGGCAGCGAGTGTTTCCCCCGGGGCTGCCCTTGTGAATTCAACCTCTGCCTCCACGCGTGGCTGGGGGGAACCTTTTGGAAGTTTTCTCGGGTTCTAGGAAGAAATTTTTCTCTGGCACAGGTTGCCCAGAGGAGCTGTGTCCGCCCCATCCCTGGCTCAGGGTCCATGTCCAGCTTGGACAGGACTCTGAGCCACCTGGGAGAGTGGAATTCCCTGCCCATGGAAAGGGAGGAACAAGGTGGACTTCAGGGCCACTTCCAACACAAATTGATCTTTAATTCTATGAATGAATCATCTTTTTTTCTAATTAATTGGGATTAGAGGGCTCTCAAACTCTCATTTTTTCAGCCAAACCTCGTTGCTCTTTTGGTGGGTGCAGAACCTTGGTGGTGCCTTGCTGGCAGGAGCCCAGCTGGAGAGAGCTGCTGCCTCCCTCACCGGGGTTTGGGTGACGAGTTGTGCTGTTTGGTTAACTTGGCAACACCGTAACATACCCCGAAATCAAAGACAAACTCCTCGTGGCAGGTTATCCAGCACGTAAATCATCATTAGTGCAGCTCATTTTTGTTTAGTGCTGCTGTGTGTTTAGAGAAGTCAAGGGTTGCGGGGAAATTACGGGGTTTTCAAAAACCCATTTGCCTTGCTGGTGCTCACATCAGAATCAATCTTGCCTCGTGTTCCAGCCTCGTCACAGACACAGCCCCGCTCCCAGGGCTCTGCTGCTGTGTCTGGGAGGGCAGCAGCTGTGACAGGACAGGGCCTGGGGGGACAATCACACCTCGAACTCAGCCGCTCCTGGCACATCTTGGTGTGTGTGTGAGGTGCTGGATGGGAGCACAGCAGCTGAGCAGAGAGTTTTACACACCCTTCACCCCTTTTCCACGCAGTGAGAGTGAGAAAATCCTGCTGCAAGATGCTTTAAGGACTCAGTGTATGTAAACAGCTTTTCTTTGGTTATTTTATTGTTATTATTTTGTGTGGCAGTGGTGGTAGTGTGGGGCCCAGGTGTGTGGGCACTCCCGGGGTGCCTGCCCAGCTGCATTTTGCACAAACAGCACGGGGAGCTACTCCTGGCACCACAAAGTGGGGTCTGAGCAATTCCAGCCCCACCCCAGCTGCTGCAAGGTGTTCATTTGGGCACTGCTTGGCTTCTGCAACCCTCTGAGCACACACGTGCCCGTGGGCTCGCACCCAAACCATCCCCCAGCTGGCTCAGGGATGTCACTGTGTCCAGCTTTGCCTTGCTGGGCACAAATGTCACCTGTCCAGGCTGTGCCAGTGGGAGAAGCAGCACTGGGGCTGGCGAGGGCAGTGGGATTTGGAGGCAGTGAGCGTTACCAGCCTGGCAAGCCCAGAGCTGAGCTGTTATTTGCTGCTTCAGTGTTGTGTGCTTGATAGGTTGTGTTGGAAAAAATCTAAATAGAGCACTTGTCAAGGTAGCAGCGTTTCTAAGGGTGCTGCCTTTTTGTCACCAGCCTGATACAAATCCTCTGAGGATGTACTTAGTCACTGGTTATCCACAAAGCCTTTTCTCTGGAAAGCAAAACGTAAAGCTTGCCAGAAGGAAGGAGCTAAAAAAAAAAACCATTATAAAATTGAGTTCTGTGAAGTTTTAGAGGTGTTTTTGTGTGTGTTGTGGGCTGAGCCTTTTAGGAGTTTCCAAAATATCTCTGCCTGAGTTAATCTGTTTGTGGTGCTGCAGCTGTGAGCTTCACTTGACCTGAGTGGCCCTTTCTGTCCCATCCTCAGATGTCCCCAAGGCCAGTTCTGGGGTCCTTAAACTCTCAGAAGCTCTTTAGTGGTGTGGGCAATGAGAGGGCAGCAGCTTCCTGGTGGTTCCATGTGGTCAATCCCCCAAAAAATGTTCGCTGTCCTCTGCTGCCACTGCTACAATTTTTTTCTCTGAAATTGCAGAAGTGGAACTGCACACAAATCCCACTCTAATCCATCCCAGGATGGATGAGTGAGTCCAGGGAAGAGGCAGGAGGCTGGATTTCTGGGATTTCTGAGATTTCTGGGATTTCTGAGCACGTCCATTCCCCCTGGATGGGTGCTTCGTGCTGAGGGGCATAGGGGGGATGACCCAGGGGGCAGAAGAGCCAGGACCTGAATAATTCAGCATTGTCCTTGTGTCAATGGGCTCATTCTGGGGGACATCGGGCTCCTGCTGCTGGGAAAAAGCTGGAAGCTGGGACAGAATAAACACGGGGAGGTGAAAGGCTGCCCTTGTGCGTGTGCTCAGCATCGCAGGGAGGTTTGGGGCAGAGAGGACTCGCTGCACTCGGTGTTTTGGGTCGGTTTGGCCCAAATGTGGGGTGAACCCGGCTGGTCTAAAGCAGGAGGCTGTGAGCTGGAGAGTGTTGGGCATGAGGCCACCCCGCTGCCGTGTCCCTGCTGTCCCCTGTGGCTGTGACCTGCTCCCAGAGAGGAGGGACCCGGCTGCCCCCGCCTGCCCTGCTCCCTCCCGGCGTGTGCAGGGAGAAATCCCTCTCGCAGGCACTCCGAGAGGGACCACTGGGCACAAGGCTTGGCCTTTTCACTTGGATTTTGTCACTCGTGCCCGGGACGGGCAGAGCAGCAGCGCGGAGCTGCCTGATGCGCTGGGAGCGAGCGGCGTCCTGTCCTTCCCTGTCTGCGGGTGCTGCAAAACCTTTTCCCCTGTCGGCCTCGAGATCTCCAAAGGTGTCCTGGCTTCTCCCCCACCCCTTGCCACCCTCTCCGGCTGCGACATGTGCCCAGACCTGTTACAGAGGGAAGTAGCTCCAGGCGTTATTCTCACCAAGTGGGGTGAGATTCTGTCTGAAATCATTTCATCCTTCCCCAGAGACTTGGCGTGAATTTTATCTAATCGCCATGGCAACAGATAAAAAAAGGTGTGAGCACATCTCCTTTTGCTGTGATAATTCAGATTTATATATTCAGATCAGATTGGAGTTAGAGATTTTAAAAGGAGCAGATGCAGCAGAAGGTGTGACTGCAAATAATGTGGCGAGAACGTTTGATGATCCTGCCCTTTAAGAGGGGAGAGCGCCTTCCCGCAGGTTTTTTTGGAATATAATTATTCCATCAAATCCACTTTAACAAGGACTCATTATAGCCCTGATAATGCAGAGTCACGTTGGAGACAATCTCCACACGCATGCACACACGGCACACGCAGGAACCACAACAAGTAAACAGCAGCCCGTGAGCAGCCCGGGCACTGCCAGAGCCCAGGTGGCCACCCCGGTCCCCATGTCACCTCCTGGTGCCCCAATCCCCCGGGCTCCCAGCGTCCCCAGCCCTGCAGAAGGACCCAGGTGGGGATTTGGTGACCCTGAGCTCGGGCTGTCCCAAACCAAAGCTGGTGGCAGCTTTTGCTGTGCCATGGCAGTGTCTGCAGGGAAGGGAAGCTTTGGCTGAGAGCAGAAACAGGAATCCCAGAATCACAGGATGGTTTGGGCTAGGAGTGACCTCAGACCATCTCATCCCACCCCTGGACACCTTCCACTGTCCCAGGTGGCACCAAGCCCTGTCCTTCCTGGCCTTGGACACTTGCAGGGATCCAGGGGCAGCCACAGCTGCTCTGGGCACCCTGTGCACCTCCCGCCACCCCGAGGAGCAGCTGTGCCATGGGGAGGGGATGAACGGTGACTAGAGGCTGGGATGGATGCCTGAGGGTCTGCAGATCCCATGGGAGGCAGGTGGGCTGTAAATCTCCTGGAGTGCAGAGAGCAGGAGGAAGAAGAGGTCAGCTGGAGGGGATGTCTGGAGGAAGGGTCTGCTGGCTCTCCTGAGTCCCAGGGTGGCTCTGTGTGCTGGGATACATCGTTCCTGTCATGCTGAATGGCACACTGAGGTTTTCCAGGCAATGGCCAGGAAGTTGGGGACAAGAGGAAAGTCCCCTGGAGCATCCACTGGTGGCATGGGAAGGAGTGGTGTGAGCAGGAGAGGGTTGGGGTTGATGAACTTTAGAGGTGTCTGGACTTCCCTGGAGGTGCTCAGAGACTCTCGGAGCGTGCGCTGCACTTTCCTGCGAGAGGATTCTGAGCTCAGCACCTGCCCCCAGAGAAGGCTGGGCACAGCTCTCAGGGGAGCTGAGCTCTGTAAGGAGCTCTGTGGTGCCTCACGTGCCTCGTGCACCTTGCTGAGCCCAGCACCCTCCTGCCTGCCCGCAGAACTGAGCCTGGAGCATCCAGGTCCCTGCTGAATCACAAGGGCCCTGCCCTTGTCTCCCTGCTCACAGGGCACTTGCTAAATTCTGATGCTCCTGTGCATTTTAAAGACCTTCCTGCTGGTGGAGAGCTGAAATCCTCTGGGATGGGAGTTTGTGTGAGGCACTGGAGCAGCTCAAGCTGAGGCTGTGATCAGCACTCCATGCACTGGTGTGGCTACAGAGGACTGGGGGGCTCTCTATGGGGGTGCAACACACGATCAGCCACGGGCCACCTCACCTGAGGGGGTCTTGGGAGTGACCCCTCTGCCTGGATTGCTCTGCAGGCTGCTACCAGCCTGATGGGCTTGAAATGCTCCAAAATCCCCTTGAGAATCCTAGAACAGAACAGAAACACAGAATATCCTGAGCTGGAAGGGCCCCACTGAAATCCAGCTCGTTGCTCTGCACAGGGCAGCCCTGAGAATCATCCCAGTAAAATGCCAGGGAAATGGGTTTGCTGGCAGGTGCAGGTTCTCCACCCAGCTCTAGTCTCTGTCCTTTTACACCTCTATTTAAATGTCATCTAGCAGAGAGAAGCTGCTGCTGGCTCCTGTCCTGCTGCCCCAGGTCTCCCCCGGGAGCGGAGCCTGCCCGGGCAGTAATTGCTACAGCAAAGCCAAGTGATGTGAGAGCTGTCCAGGTCAAACCTCTTCCCAAACCACATGTTTGTGCGAGCCTGAGCCACCTGCCCCTGGGGCCTGCGCCGGGCTGGGAGGGAGAGGAGCTGCGGCAGAGCTGAAGTCACCGCACCTCGTGGTGAGCCCGGGCCAGCTCAGCCCAAACGGGGCTGGGGGCTCCTGGACACGGGTGGGGGTGGTGTGGGTGTGCATCTTCCTCCCCCTCCCCCCCCCGTGCACCCGCACACATCCCCAGATGCAGAAACAATCACGGTCATTATTCCTGCCATGGTGACAGTGACAGTGGCAGGGATGCCAGCTTCCTCACACAGACGGCTTTATTTCATCTCCTCTGTTTTTCAAAGCCTCTTTCATTTTGTATGAGGAGACAGATGTGAAGGGCTGCAGGCTGATAAATTCTGCTGTCTTATGAAAAGAGAGGGTGGGTTTTTGTTGTGGTTGCTGCTCTTCCTCGCTCCCTCCCTCCCCAGCTCCCTCCCAGCCATCTCTTGCTGTCGAGGGTGCTCCCTGCTCCAGGCATGCCACTCTGGCTGGTGGTCACCTCTCTGGGACAGGCAGGGCTGAGGCCCTAGGGCTGGTTTTTGGGTGCAGAACCTGGGGTTGTGGCATCTGGCTGGAGAAAAACGAGCCCCTGTTTGGAAGGGAAGGAGCCCAGTGGCGCAGATGCCCCCCAGAACACCTCACCCGTGGGGTGGGGAGGAGCTGATCCTGGCTGTGGAGCCAGGGCTGAGCCTTCCCAGGGGGCACAACCCAAATCCTCGTCCTTCATGCACCGGGGTTGTGAGGTCAGGGATGGCTGCTGTGGTCTGTGCCATGTGGGATGGGGAGGAAGCAGCCAGCACCCCTTTGTGGGGCTGCTGGAAATCTCTGCTCCGTTCCTCTGCCTTTCTTCTTGGAGCAGCGTGGCTCCAGTGGCCAGTGGAACCTGTCCTGCGTGGCACCAGGGGTCCCAGTGCAGCCCCCCTTCCTCCCCTCCTGCTCTGCTGACGATAGTTCAAGTTTAAAAATAAATTGCTCCATCTTTAATTGCGGTTTAAATAACTGCTTCATTTTTATTTAAATGTGGCTCTGCAAGGCTTGGAGAACAATTAGGAGAAAATACAGGGCATTGCTCTGGTGCATGTGTTCAAGCATATAATTAATTTTTTTTATTATACTGATGTTTGCCGAATCTGGAAAAAGATCTTATTGTTCCTCTTGATTCAGTCACGCAGAGGATCTACAAATACACCAGCCATTTCAGGACTCCATTTCACAGGCCATGGAGCCCTGGTGCTGACACGCTCAGGGGAGGCTCCTGGGGTCCCTGCCCCTGCCTGTGGCACGGACACACCTGGGACAAGGGGTCTGCAGCCCTGAAGAGGGGTGGGCTGCCCTGGGTCTGGTGTCTGCAGGGCTTCCCCACACCAGGCTGGTGGGCACAGCCCTGGCTGGGGCTGCTGGATGTGCCTTCAACCCCTTGTGAAGGATTTTGGTGCTGCTTCAGAGCCCGGAGTGTGCCCCGGGGGCTCACCAGGGTGAGGGTTTGTGCTTTTTTGTTAATTAGCGTTGTTAAAAGGCCAGTCCATGGCTGGGAGGGTGTGGAGTGAAACCTCTGCAAGGCTCTGCGTGACCCTGGGACCTCTCCGAGGCGAGCTGGCCATTCAGGACTGTAAATCTCATTCAGAGTCGATAGGGATTAGGTTCCTAAGTGCCCGACATTGCTAAAGTGCTTCTCCAAGCGCGGCTCGCTGAGGGCTGGGAGGAAGCTGCATGTGATCTGGCGGGCTCTAAGCTTATCAGTCAAAGGTGCTTTGCTTGGTGACAGAAGCCACTTGTGGTAAACAAGCTGCTGGCCCTTTGGACCCCTGACAATCTTTTAACCATTTATTAAAGCAGCTATGAGCTCTTCTTGGAAATGAAATCTTAATAGCGAGCGTGGCAGAGATTTTTCACAGATGGCAGCACTGCCAAAAGCAGGCATTCAAGAAAACATTCATCAAAAACATTCATTTCTTTCAAAAAGAAATTGACGTTTATAGCGTAGACAAATTTGGGACTCATTTGCTTTGCCTTTCAGTTTCGGGATTTTTAGAGGTCACGTTTTTCTGCACCTTCGAGGGTTAGAAACTGGTGTTATTTTTAACTGGGAACTGAGATCCTCATGTAACATGTCACCAGGAAATGGGGCATGTGGAGAGGCTGGGGCATGGCAGGACCTGCACAGCGCTGGGGGATCTGCAGGGGATCACAGAATTCGGGATGTTCTGATTTAGAAGGAACCCATCAATGTCCTGGTCCCAACAATCCCAGCCTGTGCCTGGGAGTGCTGCCCAAACGCCCCTGGAGCTCTGGCAGCCTTGGGGCTGTGACCACCCTCCCCTGGCTGTGCTCCAGGAGCTCCAGGCTCTGCCCTGAGTCCTGGTCTCTGTTTTTTTGCATGCAGAGCCTCCCCGGGGTGAGATGGTGCCCAGGTGGCTCTCGTGGTGATGGAGAGGATGGCAGGGCCCAGCGGGAGCTGTGTTCCCTGGCATGGAGGGGCAGGGAGCTTCCACATGCCCTGGAGAGCATCTCTGGACCCCAGCCCACCCTCACCCCTCGGCGAGGCCGGGAAGGACGGGTGTGCCCTCCCCTCCTTAAAAAGCCAGAAATTCCCTTAAGAGGGAGCAATTCATTCGCAGCTCATCTCCATTTCATCTGAAGGCTGCACCACGCTGGGTTTCAGCCTTGTTATGTTTTCTCTTGAGCAATACCTTTTATTTCTGCAGTGTTTAATATTCCTTTCCAGAGCCTCCGTTGCCTGTTCTGGGTCTTTCCACTGAAAGCAGCTTTAAAACTATAATTTTTCGTGGCTGAGCATGTCACAAGCAGCTGGGTCCTCTTTGCTTGAGTGCTGTCGCCCCTCCCCATCCTCCCCGTGCCCGCTCTTCCCTCCGTGCCAGGCATCCCTAGTGAGGGGTACCCTTCACAGGCAGACTCAGCTTGAGGAGAAGTGGTTTCTCTTGCCCAAGCCAGCCTGGTGCTTGAAGCTTGGCACCGTGCAGGGCTCTAAATGCTGTCACGGGGCTGGGGAAGCAAATGGTGGTGCAGGCAGGGAGATCATCCCTGTGCTGGTCAAGGGGAAGGGAGGGATGTGTTTCCCCATCCCTGGGGAGTAAGGAGAAGGACAGGTCCGTGTTTCCCCATCCCTGGGGAGTTTTTCTGGTGGCTGAGATGAAAACTCCGTGCTGGTCATGGCTTTCCATTCACCAGACCCTGCTTCATCCCCCAGTTTGGAGCTGCTTCTCCCCGCAGACCAGCTCTGCTTTGCTCGGGGAGGAGCAGCGTGCTGCGAGCAGCAGGAGCTGGGGCCAGCTGTGGAGGTGTCCCTCGTGTGTCCCCCGTGTCCCGGTGACCCCCAGCCCGTGTGCTGTGCGTGCAGCCCAGCCCGGCGTGCCGGCGCCTGGCGCTGCGGTTTCGCAGCCGCCTCCCGAGCGCGGAGCAGCGCTGATGTTTCCACAGCTTGTTTCACACTCCTGCGGCTCCCAGGAGCAAAGCTGCGCCACGGTGCCAGTGTTCGCAAGCAGCAGGGCTTGGGAAGCACCCCCTGGGCGAGGGCTGGCGACCGGGGGCCCGGCTGTGGGTGCCCGGGTGGGATTTCCCCCCACCAGGAGAGGTTCAAGCTGCGCCGCTCCTTCCAGGGAGGTGATTGCTGCCTTCCTTCCCCAGGTGAACTCTCTGTGCACCTTGGACCACTTCCATGTGCTTAGCAGTGCTCCCTGCACTCGGCTGTTGTATAATCAATCCGACATCCTGGCACGTCCCGGTGTTTGAACAGGAGCTATGGCCATTGTGCACGCTGGATGTTCAACACGCGCCCAGCGGTGTCAAGAATTAACTTCATAATCATCTCCGTGATCTTTCCTGGCAGAGCTCTGGCATAACCTGTCGTGTCTTATCTGGGAATTGTCTGTGAGTTATAGTTGACTCCGGCCTGGCTCTCTGGGTTTTGGCTCTTCCAGTGCCCCTGGTGCCGAGGGCTCTGGCTCCAGTTCACAGCTGCATAACCACAGCTGGAAATCTGGTGGGGGATCTCCTGCCTGAGGCCGGGGAGAAGGGAAGGGTCTGGACCACACCCCTGTGTGCTCCCACTGAGCATCATTTCTGCCCCTCAGCTCTGCAGATCTGCTGGTCTCGCTTCCCGAAGCTGTTAAAATCACACACGTGTTTCTCTTTCCTGCAGAGTTCTTTGCAGATTACGTTTTTGTTCTAGTCAAGAGCACATTTAACCAAATGCCCATCTTGCAATGCCAGGCCCTACGAAATGGGAATGGCTGAGTTCCTTCTTTATTTATCCATACAACCACACACAATGCCCGAAACAAACTAAAAATGATGAATTGCGGCTAATGCTGCTGCGTGATGGAGATAAGGCCGTAATTATTTGTTTGGGAAGCTTAAATCAACACCAAAAGCCTGATGGAAAACAAAGTGATAATTCCAATCTCTTTGTGTGGGTCTCGTGGGCTGTGTGACCAAGCGTGAACTTGCAGCAGGGGCAGTGTGAGTTGTGCATGGGCGCGTGGTCATTGTGGTGCCACGCTTCACGTGCCGCCCTCCGAGCGTGCCAGGGCCTGTGCCAGGGGACAGAAACCCTCTGGGCTCCCTTCTGGCAGGGTGCAGCACCTCTGTGCCGCCTCACTTTTGGTATTTTTGCTCCTCTTAGGAGTGTTATTTGTGCTGCAGGTAGGAGAGCAGCACATCCTGCCTGTTCCAGAGCAGGGTCCGGATCTCCCTGGAAAGCCCAGCCTGCCTTGGCTTGTTAAGAGAGAAGATGGGTGGGTTGAGCTCCAGCTGCACCTGAACCCATGGCAGGGGCTGTAAATTTTTGCGTTCATTATGTTTGTTTTGCCTGGGTTTAATTAACTGATCGATGAAAGCCTATAGAGCTCTGACCTCCCCTGCAGCTGCCATAAATCAGCCCTGGCCATGCTGGAGTGGGATTTGTGCATGGTCCCAGCTCCTGAGCTGTGCTGTCCCATCCTCAGAGCTGGAACAGCCTGGGTGAGGGCCAGCACAGTCCCTAGGGACACCTTTCACCATCCCAGGCTGCTCCAAGCCTGTCCAACCTGGCCTTGGACACTCCCAGGGATGGGGCAGCCACAGCTGCTCTGGGCACCCTGTGCCAGGCCCTGCCCACCCTCCCAGGGAAGGATTTCTTCTGTCTGTTTTGTTTTCCTGGGGATCTTTGGGACCCATCATTCCTTTAGAAGGGAGATTTGGAGGTCCCAGCCCCAGTTCACTTCTGCCCTGCCAAATCTTGCCTCTCCAGCTTCCACATGCTGGTGTTCATCTCATTCTTTTTTGATCCTCTTTCCTTGGTTCCTTGCCCTCCCAGCGAGCTGAGCCAAGCTGAGCAAGGACACGACCAGTGCCCCAAGGGTTATCTGTGGTGTTTTCCAGTTGGAAGTGGGACCTGAGACATATCCCTGTCATTAGACCCCTCCACACCACCCTGGCTCTGCCAGGGCAGCCTCAGCCTGCCCTGTGCCCTCAGCTCTGTCCCTTGGGGCTTTCCTTCTCTGCTAAATCCAGGAATTCAGCACCCATGCTCTGCGGCCTTCTCCTTTTCCACAAGTATTTTGCCAAAATCTGGAAAAATTGATCAATTTTGTCCTTTGAGTTATTTCCTTTTGATCCCAACTTTCATTCTAATAACTTTTCCTGAAGAAAAGTGTTGGAGAGAGAGACAGTGAGGGTCAGATCAGAGGGTCTGTGCTGGATCACTGAAGAGGAGGAAGAGCTTTTGCATCTTGCATTACCTCCATGTATTTATATTTCAGTGTAAAGGGGAAAAAAACCGCACTTATTATCGAATGATGCACTTTTTTATCTTCTTTATGGCTTCTAATGCTATAGCTGGTTTTTTCAAACCACTAAAAGCATAAGCATTAAAGCAATTTTCCAGAGTAATATAGCAAGAGGTCTGCAGCAGCTCTGCAACATTTGATAATAGTTGCCATCTTCAGCTGAAGATAATGATGTTAACAAATGTAATGGGAGTAATGAGTGGAGATTCAAAAAAAGCAGCTTTTGTTTAATTTTTTTGTAATGCAAATGAGTTGGGGAATAAAGAAGGGGAGCAGAAAATAATGAAAACTTCATTGGAAATGAGTCTTAATCCTTGCAGCCAAGTGCTGGAGGGTAGGAGGGAAGGAGAGGGATAGAAGTTGTAGATCCTCTTTCCCAGGAAGTGTTGGACGGGGTTTGGAGCAACCTGGTCTAGTGGAAGGTGTCCCTGCCCATGGCAGGGGGTGGAACTGGATCATTTTTTAGGTCCTTTCTAGGCCAAACCAGTCTCTGAGTTCCTGTGTGTGGCTGGGCTCTGTGTCAGAATGGAATAAGGGGAAATTTGCTGTCGTGGCAGGGCTGGCTCAGGGGAGCAGGAGGAGACAGCCACGAGCCAGGCTTTGCTCTGTTCTCACCTCTGGCACGTGGGTAGGGCTGTCCTTGGAGGTTTGGAGTCCAAGGAAGGGCTGGACGTGGCACTTAGTGGCAAGGTGGGGGTCGGGCACAGGATGGACTCGATGATCTCAGAGGGCTTTTCCAACCTCAGTGATGCTGGGATTTTGTGACTCCGCAGCCCAGCTCCTCGCAGCCACGGGCCTGGGGCTGAGGGCTCCTCCTGGCTCAGCAGCTTTCCAGCAAAGCAAGGCTCCCTTCCTCTCGGCCCTGGGAGGCTGGAAACCCTCTGCTCCTGCAGCACCTTCCACTTTAGAAGGATGCCAGCTGAGTTCAACCTTATGACAGCCCAGCGAGTCCCTCTCCCCCTCAGAACAAGTGCATTTGCTTTATTTAGATTGACTCCCGGCCCAAGTGATAGGTATGAGGCTGGCAAACGAGCATCCTTGTGATGAGGACTGGCACTTATGCATGTGCAGAAGATTCAGGTCTGTCAGCTTGTGTCAGCTCGCCTTCTACGGAGTGTTTAATCTCCTCACCCTTGGCCAAGAAATGCATTAAGAGATCTGCAGTGAGCAGGAGCTCGGCAAGGGGGGGATGTCGCTGCCTGCCCCGCTCCTGGAGCGCCCAGCAGCGATGGGATGCTGGCAGTGGGAGGAGCACCAGTCCAACCAGCCTGCAGGAGAGCTGCGGGCAGCTGGAAACTGGGGGGAATTGGAGGAAACGCCTCCTTTTCCTCCTCTCAGGGTGGTTTTTGGGGTGCAAGTGGAGCGCCGGGAAGGCAGGGGCTGACCCCCTGCCCTCGGCGATGCTGCGGCGCTGGAGCCCGAGCTGAGCCGCGCTGCCAGCGAGCAGATGGTGGTCACGGCTGCCTGAATGTCCTTGGGCACGGGGAGCAGCGTCCCCGGCCCTGGGGGGGACGGCGTCTGTCCCCTCTCCTCTCTGCCGCAGCTGCTCCCGCCGGCATTGCCCCGGCTCCCGGGGCAGCGGGGCTCAGGTGGGATTTTGGGTGCCCGCAGGGCTCCCCTCCTGCCCGGGGGCCCTTGGGCATCGCCTCTCCCTGCGCTCTGAGCGGCGGCAGCGTCACCAGCCCGGCTGGGGTGGCACTGGGAAGGGACAACCTGGGATGTGCGTGTCACCCGCGGCCACGTGTGAGGCGTCCCTGGGGACCCTCGGTGGCAGCGCTGGCTGGGTCACAGTGAGGATGGAGGGATGTGGCTTTGGGCTGAACCCATCTCAAGGGGCAGCCCTACTATAAACCAAGAGACTTTCACACTTTTCTCATTTTCCTGGTTTTTGGTTGATTTTGGTTTTGTTTGGGTTATTTTTTTTTTTTGGTGTGTTTTTTTCTGGAAGGGTGAAGATGTGAGTTATCGCATCTGGCTTTGCAATTTACAGCTTTTAATTAATCTGAAATTTCAACATAGAGTTTTACGACAAGCAGAGGCATCTCTGCAAGCTGGGGAGGAACCTTAACGGCGATCCGAGATGAATCTGCAGGATGAGATATCAGTGCAATAAACAGGGCTATATAAAACAGAATTGTGAAGTAAAAAATGCTGAGATATCAAGGCAATGATGTACAAATGAGATTTCTTTTTGGAGCCCTTCCCTGTTTCAAGAGCATTCCTTTCCTTCTGGCATTTGTCAGCTGTGGTTTGGTTGTTCCAGCCCCTGCTGATGCTAAGTGAACACTCAATCCACCACCAGAGCACCTTTAGGCTGAGGGAGAAAGGGTCTTTTGAGTAAGGATGGTCTGGCATGGCTTGGCTGAGGTGCTCCAGCCTGGAGAAGTATCCAGCTGGAACATCCTGGTGTTTAGGGCCAGTCAAGGTGTCCATGGCTGTGGCACTTGGCTGATTTTTCTTGACAGAAAGAGCCAGAATCGCCCTCCCTCTCCTGCCCTGGGTGCAGGAGCTGTGCTGGGTCTGCATGCTCAGTGCCCACCACATGGGCCAGTTGTCACTGGGTTGCTTGGGCTTGTTTCTCTTCTGCAGTTTAACTTCCTGCAGCTTTCTGAGCAGTGCATTATCCCGTGTTTTACTTCTCCAGCCACCTAAAGCCTGGAAAATTGCAATAATGAAGGGTAATGATACGGTATGGGGAGCAGGCTTCCATTTGAAGTCTCTCAAAGTTGCATAAACACAAGCAGGAAGCATTTGTTTACAAATATTTTCTTGTGAATGAGTGAGGGGGAGAAGCAAGCTCCTTTTGTCTCTGACAAACACATCCTTTCATTCCCTGAGCCTTCCTCCCAGCTCCTTCAGCTGGCCTGAATCCCTCAGCAGTGGGATGGGTTGTTCCCCAATCCCAGGGATTTTTCATCCCACCCTGAACTGCAGACCTCAGCCCCAGTGCCAGCAGACCTCGCTGGCAGCAGTGACAGTCCCTCCACGTGTCCCTCCCCCAATGGCTCCTCAGGAATGTGGGTCCTTGTGGCATGAAAATCCCTTTGGAGGTGCAGGCGAGGGGCAAGCCAGGAATTTGCTTTTAACATCAATATTCAGAAATAGTGCGTGTGAATTATTGATGGTCCTGCTAGCTGGGGCTTGTCTGTCTGTCACAGCAGAGTGGAGGTGACAGAGTGACAGCCTGGGGTGGGGGGAGACTCCACTCACCCCTGGGCCACCACCGGAGCGGCTGCTCAGGGTGGGATTTGCCAGGGTCTTGGCAAAGGCAGCTCTGGCTGCTGTTGGTGTGAGGGAGACCCCAGCTTGGGGCAGGGGTCTGCTCGTGGTCCTGGGCAGGGACAGGGCTGTCCTGCTCTCCAGCCTGGCCCACGGCACTTCCAGCAGCTCCTCCAGCTGCTCTCCAGGTCCTGCCGCGCTGCGGTGGCCGAGCCACCCATCGGAACGTTCTAGGTGAAAAATAATCTGTCAGCAGGATTTGCCTGACCTTAAATTAGCTCTCACAAGAAGAGCTTAACCCTCGTTGTTGGGTCAGTGTCCCTTAACCCTCATTGCTGGGTCGGTGTCTTCTCCCTCCCCAAATCAACCCGGCTGTGTGCTGCCGTCCTCTCTCTGGTTTAATTTAGTTTTTCCTCTTCCTTTTGGGCATCCTTTGTCTTTAGCGCGATTTCACGGATCTGTTCCGAGCACAGACTGCCATGTTTGCTGTGAACCACTGGCAATTAGACCAGAATAGCTGTCTCCCTGCTGCTGCTGTGCTGTGCAGCACCGCTGCGGTGCCTGCCGCAGCAGGGACACCGTGCCCGGGGAAATTTGGGTGCTGCAGGAGTTGTGGTCCATGTGGTGGCCCTGGGATGGTCAGTGTGGTGTGGTGTTGAGGCCGTGCAGGTGGCTTTTCCTGCAGGTGGAGCAGGCAGGGCACTCTGTGGAACTCAGCATAGCCTGGCAGTTCCCCCTTCAAAGCCTCCAGCACTCACTGCACGGAGCGGGATGGGGGAAGAAAAGACCTCCCCCAGCCAAAACTGCAAAGGAAAGCCAGAGCCAGAGCCTTTAGAGCCGGAACCCTGAGCGGGAGGGAGGAGCAGGGCTGAGCTCCCGCCGCTGCCTCTGAGCCGCTCTACAAAGCAGCTCCCAGCTTGGCGAGCGAGATACAGCGAGAGGTTCGCGAGTTGTGACCTCAGCAAATGTATTAGACGGGAGAAAAGAGCTTTTTTTCCTTCCCCCTGTTCTGGTGTCAGCGTAGCCGTGGCTTTTAAACCACATTATACAGGCTTGTCATCCAAGATAAAATGTTATTAAGATAAAATGCTACACAGGGAGCAGTAGGGGACTTCCCACCGCCGTATTTCAGCGCTGCCGTAGGACCGCGCTCTGCCGCTGGCACCGAGCCATCGCCTGAAGCTGGGGCTGCCAGGGACGGAGCAGGACGGGGATGTGGTGTCCCCCATGTGTCCCCAGGCCGGTGGGCACGGGGAGGTGCCCCCCAGAGCGTGCCACTGTGCCCGAGCATCGCCCTCCATCCCCCGCGGGCAGCCTGGCGAGGGGGAGGCGAAGGCATCAGGGCCGCGGCCTGCGCGGAGCTGACAGCGAGCATGTGGGCGGCCGAGGGGCCTTCCCGGGGCCACTCCTTCACGGGTCAGGGCACTCACAGGCTGCCTCCCTCTCCTCCGGCCCCTCTGCCGTGTGTCCCCACAGCCCCGCTCCCAAGGCCACCGTCTTTGTGTGCTGCCACCGCTCCCCTCCTGCCATCAGTCAGTCCCTATCCACAGCCAGTGCACTCACTATTCTGCCCCACGCCACTGTCCTGTGTCCCCACACCACTATTGTGTGTGCCCATGCCACTCTCATGTGTCCCCACACCACTCCCATGCCTCCACACCACTGTCCTGTGTCCCCACACCACTGTCCTGTGTCCCCACACCACTACTCTGTGTACCCACACCACTGTCCTGTGCCCCCATACCACTGTCCTGTGTCCCCACACCACTGTCCTGTGTCTCCACGCCACTGCTGTGTGTCCCCACGCCACTGCTGTGCCTCCATCCCCTGCTCAGGGCTGGCACAGACTCTTTAGCCCCGCTGACAGCCCGTCGATAATATTAATGTACTCCAGCCTCTGTTAATGTCCGTGCAAAGTCTCCTCCTGCCCTTTGCCATCACTTCTCCATCAGCAGACGTTTGTGCACAGCGGTGACATTAATCTGCTGAGCCGTGCTGGCAGTGTCAGCGCGAGTGGCTCTGCAGCGCAGGTGTGGAATTTTTGGGGAGCTCTCCTGGCCCATCTGGCACTAAGGGAAATGTTTAGGTGAATCCTTTAAAAGGACTTGAAAAATGTGCGCCCTTCTCCTCGGCAGCTACAAAGGGAGAGGGCAGGAGCATCTCACCTGGGGCAGGTGTGTGATCTGCAGGCAGAGCACACAGCAAAACATGGAGAGGGAAGAGCTGTTTGACCTGACACCGAGGCAGAACAGAGAGAGGGAAGAAAGGGGAGAGGAGTGAGCTGTAGCTACAAGGCTGGGTAATCCCTCAGTTGAGCCCGGCGAGCGCTGTAGCTGGAACATGAACTTGTCCTGGGCATGTTCAGCTTGTAAGAGGGATGAATGTAAAAGCAATGCTGTTAGCTGCCTTATTAAAGTCTCGGGTCTAAGTCAATACGTGTGTGTCCCAGGTGGCTCAGGGCTGTAATTCCTAAAGCTTCACACTTCTCTGCCAGCACTGAGTGCTTGGAGGTTCTCCCTGTCCATTAAACCCTCCCACCTCTTTGCCATCCTGGATTTGCATCCCATGTGTGGGGAGAGGTCTGGCCTGGGGCTGGGGAGAGGCTGAGAAACCCCCATAGCTGCCAGCACATCTGGCCCTTGCCCTGGGACTCAGCCCAGCTCCAGGTGCTGCTGGAGGTGGCAGTGCCAGGTGTCCTGTGTTGTCACACCTGGTGAGACACCTCGAGGTCCTGCCCACAGCACCAGTATTGTCTCCAGCAGTGCTCCCTCCTGCTCTGCCCATGTGTGTGGAGCAGGACCGGGACTCGTGGTCCTGACCCTGGTGTGTGGCACCCTTTGGATGGTGGCCACAAACAGATGCCACAACCTCTGGTCGTCACACAGGTCCTGGCACCGCCCAAGTGCGTGTGGTTGGAGGTGTAGGGCTGAGAGTCTGAGCATCTGCTGTGTCTGCTCTGCTGAGCAAATGTGTGCATGCAGAAGGAGACAGTCCCTGCTGGTACAGGTATTCTCCCACCCTGTGCAGCTCCTCTCTGCCTGCCTGAGTGCCAGCCTGGGCAGGGACCCACCCAGGATCTGTGCTCATGCTTCCAGGGAGGTCTGACATGAGGAGCCTCAGGACTGACACAGTCTGGGTGTTTTCCACACTTTTCTTCCCTCTCCTGTCTTCTTCCACCCCATTCCTCCACACACTGGCACAGGTTGCCCAGAGAAGCTGTGGCTGCCCCATCCTGGGAATTGTTCCAGGCCAGGGCTTGGAGGAACCTGGGATAGTGGAAGGCGTCCCTGCCCATGGCAGGGGGTGGAACTGGATGATATTTGAGATCGAAACCTTTCTGGGGTGACTCTGTGATGCTCTGTGTGGGTCTGCTCCACTTCTTTGAGCCCTGGGGACCCAGCACTGGGGTCTGGAGGGGACACATGAGCCTTGTCGTGGGACAGGTTGCCCCATTAATTCCTCTGGGCACTCACAACGTGGGCAGGCAGCACCAGACACGCCGTTCCCCTAACTAATGGGATTTGGTTTTAACCCAGGCACATCCCTTAAAGCTAATGAAAACCTGTGCTGGTGGAGATGCTTCCTTATCAGTGGGATCCGTGCTCGTCCTTGTGCCTGGTTTACCCGTGGGTGTCACAGCCCTGCACCCCAGCACCCCCTGCCCCGGAGCTTTGGGACTGGAGGCTGCTGGGGCAGCTGGGGCGGATGCAGCCTGATGGCTCTCAGGGCTGATTGCACACAGGCACAGCTGGTGCCAGGGAGCTGAACAATAAAGTAGCCACTCTGGGCTGATTGGGCTAATCCGTGCTGCAGACCGGGGCCTGTTTTCATTAGTTTTCCTCGATCAAATTAGATTGCCAGACGACAGATCCTATTAAAGCAGGGGAGACCTCCAGCACGGCGTGTCCTGCTGGTCCTGGGACGCCGGCCATCGCTGGCACCCGGAAGGGAGGAGGCTGCTGAGGATGCTGACAGTGCAGCTCCTGGGCACAG
This sequence comes from Thryothorus ludovicianus, assembly GCA_013397245.1. NCBI lineage: Eukaryota > Metazoa > Chordata > Aves > Passeriformes > Certhiidae > Thryothorus > Thryothorus ludovicianus. The sequence goes on along the minus strand of VZTB01005681.1, from coordinate 376,914 downwards.
GGATACCTTTGCCCATGTCCTGGTAGTGCAGCAGGGACTGTCACTCGAGGGAACATGGCTCTGCTCCTGCCTGGCACCATGGCACAGCCCCGTGTCCTCCAGGAGAGAGCTGTCCTCTCTCACAGGTGCATCGCTCCCCACATCCCTCATTTTCAGCACCCTCCCCAAGCCTACACTGAGCTGGCTCCTGGCCTGTACTAATTTAATTTCATTTTTAACTCTGCTCCTCGCAGTGGGACAGGCCCAGCTGTGAGTTCTGGCTCTCCTGTGTGCCCCGAATTGCAGATTACACTGGCCTTAGTCCAGCTGTGCCTTTGGGGACCAGCACTGGGGTCTGCCCCAAGACACAAGTAATGGAATTTGGACTTCTTTGGGGCATAGTTCCTAGCAGAGGTGACTGATTGGCCTATTGATGACCTGCTATTGATTAGCCTTACTCTGAGACAGTCGGGCTCCAGCCTGCCTATAACCCATCAGTAATTACTTCATCCTGCCCTGGAATCCGTGGCCACAAAAAGATGTTTGTGGGGCAGGGGGTGCAGCTGTTTGTGCTGACAAGAGCATGGCAGTGCCACCAGGCTTTGCCAAGAGCCACTGGCAGCTTTTCCTGGTCTCTGAGATGGGGTTTGGAAAGGGTTGGGCTCAAGGGGAAAAATCTTGGTTGTGAGGGACTTCCTGTCCCTACGAACCAACTCCGAGCTGTGGCCCAAAAAGTACTGAGGCTCTGGGACTGGCTGGTTTGGGATGTGAACTTCTGGAAGCTGATGGCTTTGACTTTGAAACTAATTCCTTGCCAGGGCTGAGGATGGGGTTTATTTCATGCAGCCAACGTTTCTTCTCCTTGATTGAAGAAAGAGGCAGTGCTGGGGCGGGACAGAGTTCCCAGCAAGCATAATTAACAGCAATTTTACTGCCCTGCTTATTGATTGTCTGTGGAGTTACCTCTTCCAGGAGGATTTCCATGGAATTACCTTCTCCAGGAGGATTTCCACTGTTACCTTCCCCGGCACGCTGGGTAGTTCTGTGTAGGGATAAATGTTTCAGTTGCCCTATAAATAATGGAGCGAGTAAAGATGTTGTGTAAGCGGCGCTCTGGGTTTTGCCAGGAGGGACGTAGTTTGTTGTCAGGGTTTTTTGTTTTGTTGTGGGATTTTTCTGTGCTTGTGTTTTACCTTTTTCTCTCCCCATTTTTTTTTCATCCCTGGAGTCCGACACAGGAAGCTTCACAGGGGGGACTTAAGGGAATCCCCAGAGATGAAGCTGTTGAAACTAAGGGAATTCTTGTGGGTGTACTGTGCACTGGTGGTGCTGGGGAGCACCTTGTGAAGGCTGGAGCAGCTGGGGTCCCAGGGGAGGCATGCCTGGATGCAGGGAATGGCCACAGATTCAGGGAATATCGGCTTTACTCCCTGGAAGTGTTAAAGCTGTAAAGCTGTGTTTTAATCATGGATTTAAGGAAGGAGCGGAGGCAGCAGGTCTGGAGCTTGTGAGCCAATGGCTCTTGTAGGAGTCCAGGTTTTCAGGCTGATTCCCAAAACCTGGCACGTTGAGACCCCCACTTTCACCGTGACCAGGTGCAGGGCTGGTTTTGGCACCTCCAGGCTGACATGGGCACCGTGTGATTCTGGATTGTTTTGTTCTGTCTGAACCCAACTCCAGAGCATGAAGGAGGGAGAGGAAAATCTTTCCTGCAGGGGAGATGTGTGTGCCCTGTTTGGGGTGTGGAAGCCCAAGGCACCCGAGTGCTCTGAGCTCAGCCCTGGTGTGAGCAGCAGCTGGTCTACAGGAGTCCAGGGAAACTGGGGAGGGAGTTTTCATTTGCTGTGCCTGAGGAGAGCCAGCAAGCTCCACAGGAGATTTGATTTCTAATTCACCTGCGTCTTTATTTCTCCTGGTTTGGCAGCAGTGATGAGCAGTCCCGGGTACCACAGGGGGTTCACACTGGCAGCCTGCAGTGCCAGCCCAGCTTCCAGGGGCTGGGCAGGGCTGGTTCTCTGCCCCTGGTGTCTGGGCTGACCCATTCAGCACTTTGTGATGCTCTGAGCAGCATCCAGATGTGGCAAAGTTCTGCTGGGCAGGAGCTGACTGGAGAAAAATGATGCTCAGGGCAACTGGGGGAACTGCAGTTTCCAAAGAAAACCCAGCTGGATGAGAGGGGCTCCCAGCAGCTCCCACTGCTCCTCCTCCTCCTCCTCTTCCCGGGGGCAGCAGGCTGTCCTCCCCTCTTCTGGGGGCCAGCAGCTTTGTGGACCACCCGGCAGCCCCACGTTCAGCGGGGGGAGTGGATTAGGAAGGGACTTTACTCCTCTGGTAGATGAGTGCTTTTAAGCACTCGTGTGTTGTTGTGTGTCCTGCTGAGAAGAAGCCAAATGTTCTGACAGCTGGCCAGACCCTGGATCAGAGGGACTTGAGCTGTAGGTGTTGCAAACAAGGTCTTAATTGATTTATCTGGACACACAACTTTTAATTTTATGGTGGAGTTAAGAGCTTTGCCCCAAATCAGGGGGAGGGGAAGGGAAATGACCTGATGTGCATTCGTAGGCTGGCATCTGGGTTTGTAGGGGACTGTGTATGGCAGGAATGCCCCAAATTTCCTGCTCATCTAGGGTTTCCACTGTGCTTCAGAGTGGAGCTGAAAAGCCTGAAAGGTGTTGGGACAGCTGGTGGCACCTTGATGCAAAGGGCACAGAGCTGGCAGCGATTCCTTCCCTCCCTGACTCTGCTCCAGAGTGCTGGGCAGAGGAGAGGAAGCTCTGAGGGACCTTCTCCTGTGAGTGGCAGAAACATGAATATTTCACAGCTCTCCACGGGCCCGGTGGGAGCCCATGGACGTGGGGATATAATTTTGCTTGACAAGTGCCACGATCCTGGAGCCCTCCTGCTCCCTGCTGCCCTTCCTGGAATGCCTGGGGAGGGAGAGCTGTGTCACCTGGGCATCCCCTGGCATGGTGCCGGGCTTTCCCCAGTGCTTGAGCTGGCTTTTCCCAGCGCACAGCAAAGGGGCTGCGAGCTGAGGATGCTCAGGGATGTCTGAGGGCTCTGGCGTGGCGCAGGGAAGGAGTTTGGAAGGAGGGAACTCCGCAGGAAAGTGTGTTTGCTCTGTTTCCTGATGCTTGGTTTGGATGCAGCTTTCTCGGAGGTCGTCCCGGGAGTTCCGGGGGCTGTGGCCCCTCCCTGGCTCCTTGTCCCCCGCTGTCGGGTCGGGCGCCGCGGTGGCACAGCGGGCACGGGGCTCGTCAGGCGGAGACGGCCACGGCCCCGACTCGGGTCTGGCCTCCATCACATCCTGTAAGAAATCACTTCACTTACCCAGATGTGAGCGTACAGCCGCGCTGCCCGCGGGCTGCCCCGCTCTCCCCCGCCAAGCCCCAGCCTCTTACGCAAATCGCTTTTCACGCTTCCTTAATTGAAACTGTCAGATGGGCTTTACCTTTTTTTTCTTTTTTTTTTTTTCTTTTTTTTTTTTTGGTGGCGTTACAGACGTATTAATTCCACTATGGATATCCCGGCAGCTAGGAGAGATCAATAAAATGAGGTTGCATCTGTGACATATATATTACAGGAGCAGCACCAGCAGTATTTCATCGGGAAAGTCGAGCCAAACACGCGTGAGCAGAGCCCTGGAGAGCACATTTGGCCATGCAGAAGGCAGAGTTGTTGCCTGGCTGGAGTGGCACTGGATTTCTATGCCCTCTTGCCACCCACCTGGTACGGGGAGGGGGTGAGGAGCAGCTCCCAAGCCCTCACTTTGCTCGTGTCTCTTGTCCAGGGTCACAGTGTGGGTTATTTTTTGGAGTTCTCTGTGCTCCTGGCAGGCTGGACCTGTGGGTGCCTTGGCACAGAGTCTTGGGGCAGGTGGCACCAGCTCCTGCCACCTCCCGCCCCCCACTCGCCTCCCCCCAGAAATCCCCACGGTGGGGATTTGCGCCTTGATTATTTTCAAATACTGGTTTGTGTAAAATTTGATTTGAGGAAACATTTTTCTCCCACATGCTGTAGGATTGAGGGCGTGTAATCCCTCCTAAATCGCCCGGACGAGGTTTGTATTGCAATGCCAGTATCAGAGCTAACAAAAGGGGATTAGACGGGAAAATTCTGCGTGAAAACCTGCCGCTCTTTGAGGGCTTTTTGTACAAAGAAGATAAGATAGGTAGAGCAGAGCCATTTTTAACCCAGATTTTAATGCACTCAGTGCCTCTCCTTCCAAGGCAAAGGAGAGGGGAGATGGCATTCCTTTTAACCCTTTCCCTTCCTCTGGCTCTGAGGGGCAGCTGACACTTCCTTGTAGGTGCAGCGCGAGAGATCCGAGAGGTGCTGGGCAGGAAAAGCTGCCAGGGAATGCCCAGGGCAGGGTTTCATTCCCTTTCCAAGCAGATGGTGGGGAAGTGTGGAGCTCCATGGAGCCCCCAGTGCGGGGCTGAGCTGCAGATCCTCCCTGCACATCTCACCTGCCCGGAGCCAGGCACGGTGTCTGCACATCCTGGGGACAGCTGTCCCGTCAGGAGCGGCTCTGTCCCGCCGGGGATGGATAAGTGTCCTGTCTGGGCCGTGTCACACTGCCTGTCACATCAGCATCAGTCAGGGGGAGGTATCGTAACGGAGACAGCTGTCAACCTTTGCGGGCGGCCAGTGTCTTCCAGGAGCTCAGCGAGTGCCAAGGCGCATCAGGCCAGGGGAAGAGATGCTCCAGGGGGAGATGAAAGGATCCCTTCAGTGGAATTCATGTGGAATAAGCTTTCCACGGGAGATATTTCCCGCTAATCCTCCTTAGCGCTCAGCTGATGCCTTGAAGCATCAGGGGTTTATGTGCCTTTTAAAAATTCATTCTCTCTGCTCTAACAGCAGGTGTGTGTGTTATCAGCTGCCCTGCCGAGGCCCGGCTGCACCCTCAGACCTGCTGAGTGTCCTGTGACAGCGAGTTCCCCATGTCACCTGAGCCGGGTGCAGGCAGCCTCCGTCTCTGCCGGAAAGGTGGTGGGTGTCAGGTTACCGCAGCCACGGGGCTTTGATGAATTTATCGGGGGGGCAAATGGAGCAGCACTGTGGGCGCTGAGCAGCTGGTGGGATGGGAAAACACCCGGACTGCTGCCTTAGCCCCCATCCATCTGCCCCTGCTAATTGCAGCTGGACTTACAATATTCCACTTATCTGGCCGAGGGATCCATGTTAGTTATTACAATTGATTATCACTAAAACCCGTCTGATACCCAGATTTACAGCGTGGCTGGAGAGCCAGGATCTGGCACACTCCTCCAGAGCTGTCTCTCCACAGGTGTTTGGCCAAGGAGAAGCTGCTTTTCTCTTGCCACTCCTTGGCTCCCGGGGGTGCAGAATCCACAGCTCCTTCACCATGCAGCGTTTTGCTGCCGTGTTTTACGGTCCTGGGCAGGGTGAGGATGATGGAGCTGTGAGAGCTGCTGGTGCCAGGTTGTTTTTATTGTGCTGCCTGTGTGTGGGAGGTGGTGGCTGCCCCTACACCGAGCCCTGTGGTGCGGTGAGGTCCTGCAGATGTTCTGCTCCCAGGCTGAGTTCAGTAATAAGCGCTGCACTGGGTGAACCATCGTCAATCTGCTGCAGATTAATCTTCACCAGCGGGTTGGGCTCTTGGAGGGGACTTTTCCAAGCAACAGAACAGAGTTTTCCTGCTGTCAATGAGGCTGTGCCCTCCTTGGCTCTGGGAGGTGTGTGGCCAATCCTGCATCCAGTGGCTGGAGCTGCAGGAAGGGAGTGTGATCCTGCTGGGATGCTCCTGTCGTGGCCAAGGAACGTTGTTGAGGGCCCGTTTGAGGCAGAGAGGAGGTTCTGCAGCACAGCCAGAGCTCTCGTGGTCCCTGTGGTGGGGTGGGAGGCAGAGAGGAGCCCCTGCGCCTCCTCAGCTTCACAACAGCTCCGTGGCTGCATGATAAACAACTTGACAAAGTGTTGAAATCCTGAAGGCGGGGCTGGCAGGGGAAGGAGAGGGAGGTCATAATTGCACGGCAAAATAATGAACAGCACTCTTCTTGGAATATGCAGCGGCCTAACAAGAATCGGAAAATTAATTATCTTCTGTAATTAGTGTAATGACCTACACTATTAGAGGTTATTTACAGCAGGAATAAAACTTCCCCCTGTAAATGTCAGGCTGTGCTGCTGGAATACAAAGGCTGGGTCAAACCTGTGCTGGGTGCAGCAAGGGTCTGGAAGCAGGGCAGGGTGCTGGCCACCTCTGCTCATGCAGCCCCTGACCCTCACAGGACCCACCTGCACCTGCTGGCAGTGTCCCTTCATCCCTGGTGCTGGTTCTGTAACCCCCCTTGCTTTTTGTCACCCGGGCTTGGCTGCTGGCCTTAGCGGACTCGTCCCCTGAGCTGGATCCGAGTCCTGAGCTGGATCAGAGCCTGTCTCAGGTGGGCTCTCCCACCTGGGCTCCTGAGCTGCCCCTGCCATTCGTGCCCATCTCCCTCTGCAGGGCTGCCCATGTCCAGATCTTTGCTGTGCCCATCCTGTGTGCATCCTGCCTCCCACAGAACCCCTCCCCACGCCGGCTCTGGAGAGGCCCTTTCCCTGCCGGAGGCAGGCGCCAGCTGCGTGTGCACGGCTCAAAATGGAGACATTAGCCAGCTATTGTTCCTCAGCCCGAAGCCTTGGTGGCTCTGAAACTGTCCCTTTTGGTGGCCAGGGTGCGTGAAATGGCTCCATTTGCGGCGTGGGGCACGGGGAGGACGCTTGCCCTGCTGGGAGAGGATTCTGCAGCAGGGCTGGTTTTCAGAGATGCCAAACCCTGCTCATCCCTTCCCTCACTTGGCCACCTTCCTGCTGTCCCTGGGCTCCTGATCCGGTGGGGAGGGGTCCCTCAGTGTGACCGGGGAGCTGCAGGTGCCGTCTGGTGGGGAGCAGATGGGCTCTGGTGCTGCGAGGAAGGGCAGGGTGGGGAAACATCGTCGGCGTGGCGGGGGCAACCTGAGAATTGCCTGACATTTCAGAGCCGAGGATCATGGCTCCTGCATTATTAAAGGCGCGGTGATAAAATGCCTTACCTGTCACTGAGAACCGACATCAATAATTTAGTTTGGCACCTGGTGATTAAAATGAAATAAGCGCTGGTCCGACTCCCTTCCCGGAGCGGCCGTGGCGTCCGTGGCTGTGCTGAAAGCCAAGGGGGTGTTTCGCTGGGTCCTGGGCCTCACCATCCCGGGAGATAACACTGCTGAGCAGTGGTATCCATGTGGGATCCATGGTTATCCATGTGGCAAGCTTTGAATGAGGATGGGGACAGGGCTGCTGCTGCAACGTCTGATGTAAGCTCATCGTATAAACAGAACAGAGTGGGGCTCTTGAAACTTGAGAGTGTATTCCTTCCAACAGACCCTTAATGTAATTTGAATGTACAATTGAGGGTTTTTATAGCTTAATATTCCAGTGTTTGTGGTGCATCCTGGAATTTAAGTGTCTTAAACGTAATTATTGTTAATTGCTCGCACGATTCTATAAACTCATCCAATTAAAAAAAAGTTATTAACTTTATAAAATATCGCAGGCATCCCACAGTGCAATATATTTGCAGGAAATAACGGCTGCAGCAGGCAGAGCTGAGATGCAGCGAGGTAAATCGGTGACACCTTCCATCCCTCACTTTGGGAAGCCCTTTGGGAATGCGCTGACTCCTTGGCTGCTGTTTGTGCAGGGGTGTGAGGACAAGGCCAGCAGGACACCCCAGGAGCTCTGGGGTTGGAAAGGGAATTCAGTCCCTTTTCCGTGGGGCTGAGCAGAATTTCACTCCCTGTTTGTGCTGGAGCCACCCCGGGGAGCACCTGGGGATGTTTGGGGGTCTTTGAGTGGGGCACAAAGTGAGCAGCAGCCCCTGGGGAGGCTGAGTGGGGCTGGGAGGCTCCCAGAGGAGCAGTCATTCCTCCCTCCTGGCCCGCTCCCCAGGCTCCTGCTCCCCGAGCCAGGACCAGTTGTGGCCGGCCAGGGATGATGATTTTCATCTCAGTCTAGTGCCAGAATTTATAACCAGGGATTTATTGTCCCCTGATTGCTCTGTGCTGCCATTTAACTCATGCCCTGGAAGAGTTATTTAACACAGAGTGAGTGGAGTTGTGCTAAGGGTGCCTTGTGCACATACATCTTCTCCAGCCTCCTCTTCCTGTTTTCCTCCTGGGATTAGAATCCTGGGCTCCCGTTCGTGTGGGTACGAGCTCAGTCTGGCTCAGTAGGATTTCAGCTGGAGCTGCCTGGCTTTGGGAGGATTGACCAGTTCCATTCCTGGGTGCCCCCTGCGTCTCCCACTGGGTCTGCCCAAAATATCGCTCTGGTGGGAGCTGATGTTGTCCTCCCAGGAAGGGGGAAGCTGAAGGTGTGTATTAGGCAGGATCCACCTGATCCCAGTGTCATTTTCCCTTTCCATCTCACTGCTTTTCCAGTAGAGAAACAAACAGTCTGTGGGCAGGGGAGGTTTGAAGAAAGGAAACTTTCCCTCAGATGGAGACAAAATTGAATTCAGTGCGTGACTGAAATGAGAAGTTTCCACAAAAGCTTCATTTTGGCAAAGAAGCATTTCCTATGGGATTGCTTCTATACAAAAGCCTTGGTAAGGAGCTATTACAGCTGGTCAAATGCTTTCCCTGAGAGCTGTTTGTGATACTTGCCTTCCCCATCTCCGTTCACATCCCTCGCTGGAGCTGTGCAGGGGTCCCAGCCCCGGGGCAGGAGCAGCAGCCACCATCCAGGACAGCTCCAGCTGCCTCGTGAGGATCAGCAGCAATTAATCCATCCTCTAAACAGCAGGGTTTGCAGGTAGATTTTCCATCTGAAGTAGCTGCTGATCTAGTGGCTTCTGGGACAGTGACGGGCTGACGGAGAGCACGCATGAGGCGGCATTTGTCAAATTAATGAGGCATTATAAATTATATCCACAATTTTCTCTTCCATTTCCCGCCACCCCCTCCTGTCGCTGGCAGGGAGAGGGGACCTTGAGGAGCCACTCCCAAGGTCTGTGGGGGCCGGGGCTTCCTGGCAGGGCACCCACCTGGGTGGGATGCAGGCTCAGCCCACCTGGCTGGATCAGGAGGAGAAAAATGCCAGCAGTTCCTTGTTTTCAGGAGGAAACCCGATGTAACTAGTATTGATCTCTCTATTACCTCTGTGAAGGGCAGCTTCATTTTTCAAGCAAAACAGCCTTTTTATCTGAAATATAGAAATTGATTTTGAGCGGGGGCTGCTGGCACTGGCAGGAGGGGTTGAGCAGGGGCAGGGAGGATGAGGAGCAGAAGGAGAGAGTCCCTCCAAAGTCAGGAGACACGTCAGGCTTGTCTGATCATGTTACCTTGATCCAGCGTGGAAATAAAGGGGTTTGAAAGTCAGCAAATAAAGTTTGCTGAAGGTGCTGGAAATAGAGCAAGGAGGCAAGGAGCTGGTGGGAAGGGTGGACTGGTTTGGGGAGAGGAAGAGCAGGGAGGGAGGAAGCAGCTCCTGGCTGATAGCTCGGGGAGTGGTGTCGTGTTCTGGGATGGACTGGGGGCACCCGGGGCGCGGTGGGGAGAGCACCCGCACCAGCCCCACCGAATGCCTGGAACCCAAGGAGGCACGGCTTCGTTTTAGGGTTGTTACAGTCCTGCTTAATTGGCTCTCGGGCTCCCTGTGCGAGGCGTCCAGCGCATCTTAATGAGGGATTCTCAAAGACTGGCTTTTTTTCCCTGGGACTAGAACGCGGTGGTGTTTAATATTCATGTGTAGCTCTGCTCATTTGAAAGGTAACAAGGGAGTTGGATTCCCTGCTGGCAATGAATCGTAATGGGATCTGGGCTCCTAAATCACCTGCGCATCGCGGAGCTGCCTTCCTGCCGGAGTGGGCTGGGCTGGGGGCGGAGAGGTCTCCTCCGGTGGGGCAGCACGGGGCTCTGCACGGTCAGGGGCGATTCCAGGCCGGCGCTGGCACCGGGAAATGCTTTTCCACAGCGCTTGTGGTGGGGATCTGGAGTGTCTCGCCACAAGCAGTCACGGAGGTCGAGTTGTTAGCCAAAAGCAATTGGATGTTGACATGACAGGGAGACGCTGCGGAGCGAGAACAGCTCCTGACAGACGTTCTGACAGAGCTGTTAAAGCCTTGGCTACAGGCAGGGCTTGAGCTGATCTTTGACCATTCGGGCTGGTCCACGTCTGCCAAGGCGGGGATTTTTGGTGCTTTTGTGCCTGGTGTCGGGTGCTGGAGCGGGGAGAGGAGGAGGGTGTTGAAGGGCTGGGCGCTGGCACGGTCCGGGACACAGATGGCCACAAATATCAGCATACGTGGGGGGGTCTGGACTGTTTGCTGATGAAGGAGCTGGGGGCTGGAGCTGCCTGGCAATGTCCCCCACTGTCCCCCAGGCCTCTCCAAGGTGTCAGTCGTTCCATCCCTGTTCCCTGGCAGCCCTCCCCTCTGCAAAGGTGGGCACTGCCCCCTCCCTGCGCACCGCAGCAGCGTGGCCTTGGAGAGGAAGCATTTGTGACCCCTGCTTGTTGGGAAGAGGCAGGAAACAGCCGTGGGGAGTAGAGCTTTCAAGGGGATTTGCCTTTCCATCTGTTCCCCTGCCTTGACTGCCACCCTGGTCTCTCTGTGCTTGGGGACAGCAGGGGGAAGGCTGTGCTGGGCATGTGTCAGGGAGGACCCCTTGGCATCCCCTGCTTGGCCAGAGGGTGTTGTACAGCAAAATAGTGGCTCCTGAAGCCTTCCTGGGGGATAGTCCTGCTGAGGAGATTGCAGCTGTGTGGAGGGGACCACACCAATGTCACCTGCATGCCCTGGCACTGGGGGAGCCCCTCGCTTTCAGCCCGGCCAGGATCATCCCTGGGCAAACCTTTGGAGCTCTGCTTGCAGCACCCATGCCTGGCTTGTCAGAGAATCGCTCCTGTTTGTGGAAACGATGCTTTCCCCACTCTCCTCTCCCTCCCTCCCTCCCTCCTGCTTTTCCTCATTGTCATTTTAGCCTAGATTAAAGAAAATAGGGTGCAGTGCTGTGCGCATGTTCCGAGCGGTGTCTTTTCACAGCACTGTACTGATGCCAAGCAATAATGACAGGTTCAAGCTTTTCTGCATCACAAATGAACTGCATGCAAATGGCTAGTCCTGAATGGAGAATAATTGTCAGCACGGAGAGTCCTGCCTCCGCCGAGCCAGCTCCACCTTGCTTCCGAGGGGAGAAGGCTTCAAACAGTTAACGGGGATGGAGACGTGGAAATAGCGGGGAGCTGCCGTTTCCACTCTGCTAGAGCCTAACCTGTTAGTGCAGAGCTGTGTGAAGAATGTCAGGGATTTGTTCCAAGCGTTATCGAGATGTGGCTTTACATCTGTAAATCCTTTTACGCATCGCAGCTCAGCCGTGAGGCTTCCCCACGTGACGGGCAGGGCTGGCTGGCCAGGGGCCGTGCCAGTGCTGGACATGGCAGAGCTTTCAGGGCCTGCTCTGGGTGAAGCACCCACAAAACGTTGTGGTTTCCTCCTCGTTCTGGCTGCAGATTGGCCGCAATCTGCTTAGTTCTCTGAGTGGAGCCGTCTCTCTCTCCCTCTCTGAGGCTCTTCAGTGTTTTCACGTTGCCCATTTGTGCTGTCGCCCTGTCTCGTGCACCTCGATTATCCTCAGGATGCTGTCTGTGGAAAGCCAGGGGTGTGAGCCCCCCAGCTGCTCTTGGCTGACCCTTGGGGAGCTTTTCCAGCTCATGGCAGCTGAGGATTTGACTTAGCGCCACTTTGCTCTCCTGCCACAGTGTTACCGGCAGAACCGGATTTAGCAAGTGATTGTGACAATCTCCAGCACCATCAGGAAAACATGCTCCATCATTCACTGTGATGTGCGCTGATGAGGGGAAAAAAAAGGCTTGTTCATCCATCAGAAATTCACTGATGCTGTCTCTAGGTGAGCAATTTGCCAGCGTTACCTGGTGTCACTCATTAGACACAAGATGTAACAGTCTCATTTACTCTTCGGGCTTCCTGTCACTTACTTACTTTTGCATTTGACTTTGCCCATGAAACTTCGGCTCGTTTTTAGCCTCTGTCGAAGTCGGCTTTCAAATTCCTGCTCATTAAGCCCAGTCCCAGTGTGTGGGCTGCATGCACAGGAGAGGGGTTTTGGAAGCCAGAGAAGTCCCCTGGTGCCTGTTGCCATTAGGCTTTGCAGAACAGTGTGTGTGTGTTTCAAAAAGCCACCAGAGGAAGCAGTTTCTGCCCTCCCATCACAAGGTCTGAACTTCCCAAAACACCTGGGCTTTGGCTGTGTTTTAGTTGCATTTTTTTACAGACTTGTGGACTTGTAACTTCTTAAGGCATCTACATTTTTACATTGGATTTGATTGATGCTTGTAGCCCATTTAGGGTTTTTTTTTTGTACTCAGTTGTAAAAGCAGGGCAGAAAGGGCCAGAATTTGGTTTCCTCTGAGGAGGGAGAACCAGGGCTTGAGTGGATGTTTCATGGCCAGAGCTTTGCTGGTGTCTGGAGCAGAGACACCAGAAGATGCAGGTGGAGGATGTTCCAGTACTGACCCGAGTGTTTCCCTTCTCTGTCTCTGCTGCTAGATTCACACTTTCAGCAGCTCCTCTTGCTGGACAGAAGGTGTAAGAGCAGGGGGAAGGTGAAGCTGTGGGTGCTGCTGACTCAGGACACGCAGGGATGGGGCAGCTGCTGCCTTTCCCTGAGCTCCCAAAATTTCCTGCAGCCATCCAGGCCCGTTGTGCAGCTGAGGTGGCCGCTGGAGTGGCCGTCCCTAGCAGCAGAGCTCATTGGTGCCTGTCTCTTTCCACCCTGTTTCTGTGGACAGGAATGGCCCTCTTTGTTTTTAAGAGAGTCCCTCCCATTCGTCTGTCCCTCGCTGCGTCATCCAAACTTCATCCTATCCTCGTGGCTTGCACGCACTGGATGAATTTAGGATGAATTTCAGCTTTGACACAGGCAAAGGACCGAGTAAATCGGGTGATGCTGAACTGAACTGTGGGATGCAGAAGCAAAGGATTGGGAGTGATTCTGCAAGATGCAGGCTGGGAAACTGGCGTTTGAGAGAGATTGGTTTTGTGCTGAGACAAAAAAATCCTGTTAGAAGCAGTGTTTGTGTGTCTGCATCATTGCTTCAGTTGTCACAGCTCAGCTCTTCGGGAGGCAGAGGGTGAGGAGCGGTTTTCTACAGCCTGATGGGAGGGAAGGTGGTAATCCTTGGGATGTCTCTGCACGTGGTGCTGGAAAATCATTGTCTCAGGCAGCATGGAAGGGGCTGATTTCTTTACTGGTGCTGTTTAATGTGATGTAGAGCTTGTATGAACCACAGTGGAGGGACTGGTGTTGAGATATGCACTACAGTGATAATGCTGCAAATTCCAGAGCATTAGTGTTATTAAAATGTCAGGCTGATATCTTCCTCAGCATTAAAACTCTTAATGCATTTTATCCTTTCCAACTCGTGGTTCTCCAAGTGAAAGCATGAGGGGAAAAAAAGGTGGTTACAGAGCAGAGGATTAACAAGAAAGAAAAGGGGGATGCCCTGATGCGAGGCTGCTGTGCAAATTGCTTCCTGGAGCACTTGTGCCTTTCAGTCGGGTTCAAATTCAGCAAGATGTGTTCACTTTTCTGACAACAGCCTGAAACTTGCTTGTGTTGCCCAAAGGCCATCGGCAGCAGTGCTGAGCTTTTAATGTAGTTGGAAAAGAGCTGATATGGTCACAGTGGGCAGGTGATCCTGAGTGCCTGCACAAACTCAGAGCAGTGGCAGGAGGGAAGGTCCTCTGTACCTGCACGTGCAGAGCTGGCCTGGGGCTTGTGGCCACTGGTGGGCTTCTGGAATCGCAGAAATGTTTCATTTGGAAGACACATTTAAAGGCCATTTAGTCCAGCCCACTGCAGTGAGAGGGGACATCTTCAACTAGGCCAGGCTGCTCGGAGCCCTAAATCTGACCTTAAACATTTCCAGGGATGTGGCATCTGCCACCTCTCCCTGGGCAACCTGTGCCAGCGTTTCACCACCCTCACTGCAAAAAACTCTTCCTTACATCTGCTCCAAATTGACCCCGTTCTGGTTTAAAACTCTTTCTCCTTGTCCTTTAGTGTATATCTCATGGGGGGAAGCTGTTTGGGGGAAATGAGAACTCTTGGTGGTGTCCCCTCACATCCACGTGCGTGTTCCGGGCGGTTGTACGCTTCCCCAGGCCACCTTGGATGGCACTGCCTACTCCTCGGAGCTTCCCGGGGAACTCACCGGATCTGTGGGTGGGAGAACACACGCTGGCAGCCGAAAGGTTTCTGCGGGGAGGAGGAGATGAGGAGCAGAATCCTTCCCCTGCCGTGCTGGCACGCTCGGAGCCCGCGGCGTGCCGCGAGTTTGGGGCGCGGGGCAGCCGCTGATGGCCCTCTTGGAAATAATTTAATGTAAATTTCAATATTTTAATGTTGTAGTAATTTAATAATTTAATAAGTAAGGCAAAAGCCCGGCTTTTGAGGGTTGCGGAGGACGGAGGGTTCCCGCAGGGCCGGGCGCTGTCCGCGGTGCTGACCAGTCCGAGAGGAGCATCCTCACTCTCCGCAACTCCCCGACAGGAGGGGACAGGGACAAGAGGGGCCTCAAGCTGAGCCGGAATAGGTTTAGACAGGGCATTAGGGGAGATTTCCTCCCCAGAAAGGTTGTCAGGCACTGGCACAGCTGCCCAGGGCAGCGTTGGAGTCACCATCTCTGGGAGTGCTTAAAAGATGTGGCACGTGAGGACGTGGTTTGGGCTGGGCTTGGCAGTGCTGGGTCGTTCCAGATGGTTTTAGGTGGATTTTCCAACCTTAAACTCTGTGATTCTGCGTTCTAAGCAGAGTCCTGGGCTTTCTGCTGCCCTCAGTTCACTCACTTTACACCAGGTTACAATTTTTCCCCTATTTTTCCACAGTGGAACAGGCTCTTCCCCAGTATAACTCATTTCCTGCTCAGTGCTGCTTCCAGTGCCTCTCCTCAAATGGCAGCAGAGAGGAATCCAGTCCCCAGGCAGTGAATTAGGAGGTGGTAGCTGCTCATTTTTCATCTCTGTGATAAAAAAAAAAAAAAAATTAAAAAAAATCTAATGCAATCATCAAAAAATAAAGCTGCGTTTTTCATGTCTTCACCATTAGGAATGTCTCTTGCTACTGCTCTCTTTTCCCTCCTACTCCCAAATTATTGAGGTCTCAGCAGTGTTTAAAATCTCGTGGAAATTTACTTTTGGATGCCAGCAAAGGGGTGGGAGTTTGAGTAATCTCTAGGGCAATAACATTGCAGAAGTGTTGTGTTCCCTTAATAAAAACACTTTTGATTCAGAAACATAAATGTTATTTTTCCAAAGGCACCCTCCTGAACGGGGCCATTCTTTCTTATCCTCTCACTTAAGGCATTACAACTCTTGGGAGATGTTCTGCTGCTTCAGTGGCCATAACCTTACATTTATTGCATGTGTGGCCACAGCAGCCCCCTCTGATAATTCTGTTTAGGGCTGTGAAATTTGCCTTCAGCCCCGAAATTGAATCCATTCTCTGCTCTCAGCAGCGTGATGGGTTCCTGCATGTCTCCCTTTCCCAAGGATGTTTGTGGTTATTGATGCTGAGTGTGGCTATTTATCACAGACAATACAGAACAAAGAAGAATTTATTAATAAGTCTCCTGGTCCCATATGCTTCCCCGAGGAACCTGAAGCGTGCTATTTTCTCCCTGCCCCATTTATATCTGCGTGGTTTTGCTGCTGTCCACTCAGATTAAATGCTGGCTGAGGAGAAGGAGTTGCTCCGTGGGATCCGGCCGGGTCAGAGCGAGAGCTCGGGGGAGGCTCTCTGGGTTATGGGATGGCAAAAAACAGGGAAATAATGTGGAATTCCATGAGAATGAAACAAGGTGTGACCCAGGGTTGGGGGTGAGGATGCTGCTGGCCCCAAGCAGCTCCAAGGCTGTCGAGGGCTGCTCTGCTCAGCTTTTGGTGTCAGTTTATGTCAAATGGGGACGATATCCACGGGCAGGAGCAGTGCTGTGTCCTGCTGGGTGACAGGGGCCATGAGGGGGCAAGTGGCACCTGCTGGGTGCCTGTGGCCCTTCTCTTGCCTCACAATAGGACCACAGAATCATTTTGTTTAGAAAAGACCTCCAAGATTGAGTCCAACCTTTGACCAGCCCCAAATTTGTCACCCAGCCCAGAGCACTGAGTGTTGTGTCCAGGCTTTCCTTGGACACCTCCAGGGATGGGGACTCCAAACCTCCCTGGGCAGCCCCTCCTCGTGTTTAACAACCCTTTGATTCTTCTTGATGTCCACCCTGAGCCTCCCCAGTGCAGCTTGAGGCTGTGTCCTCTTGTCCTGCCAGTAGCTGCCTGGGAGAAGAGAGCAGCCCCAGGTTCCTGGAACGAGATCCTGCAGGCAGCCCTGGTGGGAGCCTGGGACCTCTCTTTGCCCATCCCTCAGCCTCATCCTGGCCCTCCTGGGACATTGGCTCAGCAGCAGAGCAGGCAGAGAGGGGGAGGATGTTCTGTGGGAGCTCCTGCCTGGGAAATCAGAGTCAGGGCTGTGGGGAGGCAGCGATTCCTGCTGTGCTGGAGAAAGGGAAGGTGCCTAGGGAAGTTCTGGCTTTTCCCCATCTTGTGCCTCCTTATGCACTAATTAAAGGTCAGTCCCATTTGCATTCAGCGCGTTTCTCTCCTTCCCTGGGCATTTGCTTTGGCAGAGGGTTGTTTTCCATTTGACCAAGCCGTGGCTGGAGCCGTCGCCCGGGGCGGAGAGTCTCTGCTCCCACCTTTGGAAAGCCAGCAGAGCCCATCGTGGCTCAGCCAGCATCTGCAGGAGCCAGGAGCAGAGCCCCTCTCATGCTGCTCCCGCTCCCCAGCCCCACAAGACGAGCATTAGGCATTTATAGGTTTTTCTCCATGGATACATAGCCGGGCACGTTGGTAAAAATATACCCGTGCACGAGTATATTTATGTGAAGTGCAGGGAAGGCTGCGAGCTGATTCCCTCGGGTGGAACACCAGCCTTCCCTGCGAGCGCTTTCAAAGGGGAGCTGTGCTGATAATTAGTGCAAATATTTTGAATACAGAACTCATCACGGGCCTTTGTCGCAGTGACAGGCAGTGACCTGAGATACATTTCTCCTTTCTTAATGCACCCGGAATATGTAATTAAGAGGTGACTAAAAGATTCTTTATCACTCTTTGTTTTCTAACGTGGCAGGCTGTTATGAAATGCTGCCCCCTCCTTCCGTGGTGTTCGGTTCCCCGTGACAAACGCAGGGATGGAGATCTGTTCTGCTCCTCAAATCGCTCCGAGTTCCTCCACTTCCAAGGTGTTGTGCCTGCCTTCTGCCTGGCCCAGGGTTTAAAGGGTCCGAATTTGGAGGGAAAGGCAGTTGGCAGAGCAGGAACTTGCCTGAGAGGGTGCAGGGGTGCTGCTGGAAGGGCGCAGTGAGGGCGGGCACGGTCCTGCTGTCACAAGAGCCCAGCAGCCTTGGTGCTGCTGAAGGAAATCTGCGGAAATAATCCTGAAAGCAGGCTGGAGAACACCTCCAGGGCAACCCCTGCAGGCCCTGGCACCCCGTGCTGAGGGTGCCAAGGCCCAGGGCCGGCCCCACGTTAGCACAGGCAGGCGATACGCTGCGGCAAATGCGGCGTGACAGCACCTGAGCCAGGCTACGTGCAGAACAGATGTCTCCTGGCTGGGGCTGGGGCCGTGGCACAGCGTCACTCCATCAATTATAGATCGCTTCCCTCGCCATCAGCGGGCGCCCAGGGCTGTTAAAGGAGACATCCGAAGGGTTGAGAGCAGAGGAGGAACTTGTGAGGGGAGAGCTTGATCTTCGGGCTTGTTGCCCGTGTGGGAGATGGTGGAGGGCTGGCAGGGCCCTCGCTGGCTCCTTGGCCAGCTCTGCTGTGCTCGTCAGCTCTGTGAATCCACAGAGCTTCACAGAATCCACAGCACCTTCTCTGATGGGACCCTCAGCCCTCACAGCGATAGGAAGGGACCCAGGCTGCTCCTTCCTCCTCTCTGGGAAGCTCCACCTGTGGGGCTGGATCCTGGGATGGCTGCAGCAGCCTGAAAACCTCCCAGCCCCATCAGCTTCCACTCGCCTGTTGACTTATTTGTTTGTTTAATTGTTCCAGCTCGCCGCCTTTACCTGGCGGTCCCGCTTCATTACAGGAAACACGGGGCTTTTATTAGGGCTGTGGAGTGTCATCCAGTGTTTTCACTGAACGTATAATTTGCCATGTATGAAAACCATTTCCAGAATTAATTTACCTACTGCAAACAGTTTGTATTAATGAAAATGCATTTTTCATGTGGGTTTGCTGGCAAAGCTGGCTGGAGCTCAGGAGCTCACTTTATCCATCCGGCATGAGTAGGAGATGGAATTTGTTTAAAAAATTAAATAAATAACACACCCACCCCCCATTTTTTAATACAATATGGCCCAGCAATAATCTCCGAGGCAGACTGCAAAGGCTGCAGAAAGCTCCATCTGTGGCATTTTAATATGCAGCATTGTCTCCTGTTTTAATATCCCCCCTTGCCCGGCTCGTGTTTGTGTAAGTGAGACGCGAGATGCTGTCATCTTCCCGGGTCACATTTTGCTGCTCAGAATGAACAGAAGTGGAGATGGATGCAGCCATGGAGCCCTTCCCATATTAACACGCATATTTTAGAATAATTGATGCTGAATTCATTTTGCAGCCTCGTTTCTCCTCAGCCTTCCCCCCACCCCCTCTTTCGTATTTGCATGGCAAAAAAAAAAAAAAAAATCAAAAAATTCCTGTGATCCGTCCAGATGGCAGCTGGAGGCTCTCGGCTGAGCTGGGCCGTGCGCTGGCTTTAGGAGGCTCCTCCTGGCCAGGGTGGGATCAGGGGCTGGAGGTGGGATGCTGATGGCTGTGGCAGTGTCTGGAGGGCAGAGGGAGCCTCTTGCTGAGGTGGCACCCCAATGATGCTCAGCGGGGTTTGGGGTGTCCTTCTCTGCTCCTTGGGCAGAGCTGCTAAAGCCAAGCTTTGTGGGTGGGCAGGCCTGACCTCTCTCTCAGCAGAGGGGGGATCAGGTAATAAAACCTGGGACAGCACCCAGGGAGCAGAAATGTGTTCATCAAACCCCTGGGGATGGGCAGAATGAAGGTTCTACAGACGCTCTAAAATAAGAAGGTTTGAAATGTATTACAAGGCTGGATTAGGAAAACTTGCTCCTGTTTGAGGATTGTCTTCAATTACTGCATTCGATGAGGCTTGTGGAATTTTTCTTTAGAGAATCGAGGGAAGTGTTTGAAAACGTGCAGGTGTGTTTGAGTAGCAGATGGTCTGCAGTGCCCACGGTGCTCTTGGCCTGTGTGAGGAGCTCTGGACCAGCCCAGTGTCCAGCCCCAGTGACTGTCCCCATGCTGAGCTGGCTGGGCACCCTCTGTCATTTCGGTCACACCCCCTTTGCAGGGTTTGTCTCTGCCCTTTGTCCCTGGAGGTGACACTGAGCATCCCAGTTGAGCCCCTGGTGTGTGCAGCTGAGCCCACGAGTAATCCTCTGCAGATCAGTGGACATTTCATGTGCTTAAAGTTAAGCCCGTGCTTGAATTTAAGCCTGTGCTTAAGCACAAGCAGGACTCAGGCTGGCGAGCTGGGCACCCATGGGTGATGGTGGGCACCAGGAAAGGGGGGACACCCCAGGCAGGGACACCAGGGGTGAGGCTGGCAGGGGCAGTGGGCCCTCAGCAGCGGCTGCAGAGCCCGTTCTGGGTGTGCACTGGTGCCCTGAGCCTTGCAGTGTGCAGCTTTTCAGACATTTCCCGGTGCTCCCCCCGTGTTTGGGGACTCCCTAATCAAGGACATTCCTGAGCACACGTGTCACCTGCCACTCAGCACACAGCTTAACCTCATGCCATGTGTTTATCTCATTCCAGGACTACTGTCAGCAATGCCACTCTAAGCATAAACTTAATTATATCTCCTCGGGTAGCAGCAGGGAAGTGATTTATTGCTGCTTTTTGTTTCCTCCCTCCCCTCACCTCTCTGTGATTACGCTCCCGTTTGCCACTGTGGAGATGCTGATGCTTGGCTGCAACTTTGCTGCAGTTGCAGAGCCCGTGTCTAAAGTCAGTGTTGGCCAAAGGAGGCTTCTCAGTGGCCACAGAGCTCCCTCTTGGTGGCCCTGGCTTTACACCCTCCCCACCAAACCAACAGGGTGACACAGCACATTGGGATTTTTGGGTGAGCGAGTGGGAACTTCCAGGGCTAATGCTCCATCATTGCCTTTTCAGAGGATAATTTTATTTTAAAGTAATTGCTGTGCCAAGGCAGGAGTCCCCTGGCTGAAGTGGCTCCTTGGGAGCAGATGTGCTGGCTCCTCAGTGCTCCTTCAGCTAAAAGCCTTGTTTTTTTTGAGATTTCCCAACCCAGCTCTCTGTGCTGGCTGGTTTTCCCTGGCTCCATCCCCCACTTCTGGGGGTGCTGGCGGGAGCATCCCCGCAGGAGGCTCCTGGCTGCTCTGCCCCGCTGCCAGGCTCAGCTCCTGAGGAAAGCAGGGAAGTTTGGGGGGGGGATCACCTTCCCTGTGCCATCCGCTAAGGCTCCTGCTCTCGCTCTCCAGGGAAAGGGAAGGTGCTTTAATTATTCCTGCCTTCTGGAAAGCCGTGGTAATTAGCAGCGCTGCAGAGAGCAAGGCCTGGCTGGGCTTCCTAGTGCTCCGAGGGGGCAGGAGCTCCTCGATGCTTTTTAAAGGCATTTCTCCTCCCAGGTGCAGCTCTGACAGCCCCGGAGCACCTGGAGGTGCCCGTGGGACAGGATGGGATTTAGGGGAGCACTGGTTATGTTGGGGTGCCTTGGGTGAGTGCCCCAGGTTTTTTACAGCACCACATCGGCCCCGGGTTTCAGTATGCAGAGCACAGCCCTGCCATAACGCACTCGGAATTTCTCCATGTGGTTTTGAACAAATTGCTGATTATTTTTCCCCTCATTATTCACCTGACAGAGGAGCAGGTTGAGTAATTAGTGAACGCGCGTGAACTTTGCGGTGTTTTCATGAATAAAACATGTGTGAATTGGCTGGGTGCTGGCCCTGCTGCTTTAGCCTGTGCACCCACTAATGTCTGTCAGCGAGGAGCATCCCTGGCCCGGCCTGTGCCACTGTCCCCGTGTCACCCTCCCTGGGACAGCTCAGATTTGTGCAGTGGAAGCTCCTCCAGCCCGGCACAGCCCTCTGCCGCGCTCCGTGAGCAGGGCTGCCTTCCCCAGCGCCGGAGGATGAGGAGTTTCTTTGTGTGGCTGTGATGGATGCTGCTCTCACCCCTCCTTGCTCCCAAAATCAGCCCTGCGCCCGCCCCTCCCGCGCGTGTGTGCGAGGCAGCAGCTGCTCGGAGCGGTGGCCAGCAAGGCTTGAATAGCAGCTGAAAGGGAGGAATAATTTGCATCCCGTCAGTTCTGAGAGGCTCTTGGAGGCGGGATCTGGCTGCGGTGCTGCAGGGACAGAGGGACCAGGGCCGGGGAGAAGCGCTGAGCGTTCCCAGGCTGTGGTGGGGGAGATCTGAGTGCCTGCCCTGGGCAGAAGGGCTGTGTCCAGGGGGTCTGTCACCTTTGGAGCTGGACATGTGAGGCTGGATGCTGCGTGCCAGCCAGGGGGGCACTCCCCAGCCCGTGCCACGTTGTCCCTTTGCACATCCGTGTCCCTTGCTCCCTCCTGTGCCTGCCCTCCGAGGGGACCCAGCCGTGGCTGCTGCCCGTCCCTGAGCCCAGCCGTGCCTGCTGAAGCCGGCGCTGAGGCCTCGGGCTGTCCTGGCACAGCCGATGCTGTGAAGGCACCACTGAACCGTGCAGAGCAGGAGGGAGCCCTGGGCTTGAGGCCAGGGGCTGAGGAGGTGTCCCCCAGGCTGGCGATGGCAGTGTCCGCACTGTCCCTTGCCCTGAGCCGTGCTCCGACCTGGCAGGGTCGGGGGGACACCTCGAGAGCCTTTAGTGCTTGCACGAGATGAGGGGAATTCATCCTCAATGTCACTGCAGGGAAGCAGAGGGGAGGCAGGAGCAGCACACAGCGAGCTCAAGTCTCACATAAAACTGAGACAGGTGAGCAAGGTGCAAGTCACACCTGAGTCACAGGAGAGTTATGGGGTCCCAGCTCTCCCTGATCACCCCAAACTGAGTGGATTAGAGCGTGGGGGTGTGGGAGCTGTGTGCATGCCTGTGCCACCGTGGTGACAAATGGATATTCCCCCCTCCAAAAATAACGGGCAACCTGCTGGTGGCACCCAACGCTGCCAAGCCCTCGTGTCCTGCTCCGTGTTCTCCCCAGGCTAAATCTGAAGGGGCTAAGAGCAGTGCTGGGAGCTGGGGCAGCCCTCTCTGTCCCCTGGACACCTGGAAGGCAGGTGAAAGCGTGGTGTGACAAGATCTCATCTCATTTAGGGACTTGGAGCCATGCGGAGGCCGCCCGCTCTCCCGGTGAGCTGCCCCAGCATCTCGCTGCTTGTTGCTAGGAAATCACATCCGATTGCAGGGCTGGATTTGCCTAAGCCGAGCTCCTGGGCCAAGGATGTTGTGCCGGTGTGGGGAGGACACGGGAGCTCTCTTCTCTGTGTCTGTGGTGTCCAAGGAGCTGCTCAGAATTGGGGGTTGTGCTGCATCCCACAGCACCTGACTAATTCTTCTGGCCCAGAATGATTTCTGTGGTCACGTTGTGAACTACCGGAGTATTTCCCTGCTGATTTTTCTCACAAGTGCCCCAGTGCTCACACGTGAGGCTCCCCAGTGCCGGGAGGGAATCATTTTGATGGGAAGGGTCCGTGCCAGGCCTGCCTTCATCAGGACTGCCAGGTTGCTGAACAAAGCCACGGGGGCTGGTTTTCTTCTCGGACGTCTAACTAGGTCAGCACACATTTGCCTTGTCTTAATAATTATTGATAAGCTGCAGCGGATCATGTGTGGTGCAGGAAGGGGCTGCTCCTCCCCCCAGCTGCCGGGGCAGATGCTCTGGGGTGGATTTGTGCCGTGGCTCTGAAGGAACACCGGGGTTGTTTCCCCCCTGGGAATGTGTGCAGCTCCCCAGTCACCCTCTGAAGAGTGTGGGAGAATGGAGAAGGGCTCGTGGTGACACTCTGGTGGCTTTTGTGGCTGCAGGGACCTTGCTCCCTTCTCGCCCTTTTCCAGAGGGATGCTGTGGCTCACCCACATTTCCATCCAGGTTTGCTGTTGCTGGTGGTGCTCAGGGAGCACGCAGGAGGTGAGGGCAGGTGATATCCTTGTCCCACCCTGCACCCATCTCCTCTCCTACCACCAGCAGGGAGAGCGAGGAAAAGTGGTTTTCTTCTGGAGTCACCCCTCTAGAGTGTGGGACAAAGGATCAGAGTGTCCCACAGCCTGGGCAGGGTCACTGTGAGCTGCCCCAAACTGCCCCCAGCCTCCAAGCCAAGTGCTGATGGGGCTGTGCCCACCCGTGTGGGAATCTGTGTGCCCCAGGGTGGCTGTGCAGAGCCAGCACTCAGGCCAGGAGGGTTTGGGGTCCCTTCCTCGGTGTGGGCTCCTCTCTGTGCCTCCACAATCAAAGCATGCAGACCAACTCTGAGCAAGGTGAAAGGCAAAGAATAAACCCAACCACCCTCTCCAAGCCGCTCAGACTTCAGAGCTGAAGAGGAGGTTATGTCCTGGGGATTTTTTTTTTCTGTTGCTTTTCCAGCACTAATGAGCAGGGAGGAAGTTCTACTCTTTGTTCGAGTCGCATTCACTGAATTTTTTTTCCCCAGTGAGAAGCAGGGAGGGGAGGAGGGGATGGGAGGCACCGTGCGTGTCTCGTGGACACGTGGGACCACGGCAGCGAGCGGCAGTGCAGGATCCTTCCACTTCACCCCTGAGCTTCAGGGGACAGGGTTGCTTCTGTGAGGCTTTTGGGTTTTCTCATCAGATCAAAACCAGATCTCGGCTTCAGCAGGATTCTTTCAGAGCTGGTGCAGGGCAGTGATGTGCAGCTCTGTTGCAGTTTTCCGCGTTGCAGAGGGAGCTCCTGGCCTCGACTTCTTCCCACCGTCTCTGGGTAGCTTTTTTCTGGGGTGCCTGCACCAGTCTTGCCCTTTGCAGAGCTCTGTGTGCTGTCCTTGCCCTGCCAAGCACACTTCTGGCTGCAGAAACACGGACTGTGTGGGGATGTGGCCGTGGGCTCGGGCTCTGCCCTCCCTTCCTTCCAACCCAGAGTTTGCAAAACCCAGTTCAGAGCACCCTGCGGGTGGTGGGAGGGCAGGGGGATCTCCAAGTACCCTCCTTCAGGCAGAGTCTGGTGGAACTTCACCCAGCTCTCGCCTTCCTCCTGGGCCAGGGCTGGGATGTGGCCAGCCCAGGCTCAGCCCCGGGGCACAGGGACACTGTGCCTGGTGGGGACAGGAACGCCACCCTCCCTCACCCACCACAGAGCCCACTGCCCCTCCACGAGAGCTCAGCATTTATCATAATGCAGCATGAATTTCATTAGTTCATTTGCCTCTGAGCCCAGAGATAATTTAATCCCGGAGTGGCTTACGAGGCAAAGCACGGTTTAGCCCCACAGTCCCTCTGGCCAGCGCAAACCAACGAGGAATCAGGGCTCAGGGCTGCCTGGGCACGGCCCTGGGCTGCACTCGGGGAGGGGGATGTGGCACTCCACACCCTTCCCATCTCGTTAGCCAGATTTTCATGGCGTGAAATAACGGCGGGAGCGAGGGCTGCGGCGGCCAGAGAGGGGGTCCCTCTCACGTGCATCTCATTTTCCTTCCATCTCATCACGGGAAGGTTTACTTAGCAAGCTGAAAAAAAAAAATCATTACATATGCTGCTAGTGGCCTGGTTAATTAAGATCTACAGTTCTCTGGGTAGGAAAAGACGACCTATATTTACTGTATGTAGGAAGACATCTGTCAGCTCCAAGCGCTAGATATCCCAGCGCAGGTTTGTCCTGCTTTTGCAGGCTCTGAATTGCAACTGTTTTAAGCTCTGATGCAGACCAAGTTAATTTTAAGATGACTGTTACTATTCTAAACATAAGGAAGGGCATATTTAGCCTCTCAGTACTCAAGAAGGCAAAACCCCCTGCATGTTTCTAGTAATTTTTCCCTAACAGTTTGCACAAAACAACAACAACAAATCCTATTTGGTTTCTGCAAAAGAATATGTTCGAGGGTGATCGTAAAATAGATTATTTTTAAATCTGCAGATGGTTTCCACATATTCCTCCTCAGCTCACTGCAGCTTTCCACCTCAGTAAACTGGTTTGTAATTTAGCCGAGGGCTGTGGAGCAAGCGTTCTGTCGTCTTGTTTTTCTTGTTCGCCTCCTTTACCCCCCCGCCCCGTGCCCCCCTCTGCTTTCTGTCCCCTTTCTCTCCTCTCTCCTCGCTTCTCCCCTGCTGAGGGGCTGTCGGTGCTGGGATGGGTGTGAAGGGACGGTGAGCCAGGAGTGGCTTTGCCGTGGCACTCCCCACACGCCGTGGGCAGCCTCAGTGGGGAGCTCCTGGCGGAGCTGGGGGCTGGGATTGGGGCTGGGGGGCGATGCCACGGAGCCCAAACCACGCTCCCCCCTCAATCCTCAGCGGGGAAGCTCTGCCACGCTGGGCATGGAGTGGCTGCTCCCATCCACACCACCCCCTCCAGCTGAGGGAGTTATCGGGGGGTTCAGGCCATGGGGAAAGGGTGAGGGATGCACAGCCCTGGAAAAGATAATTAGAGGAAGGATGCACTTTGAGTTCTGCAATGGCGGCTCCCCCCTCCCCCCGCTCCCTGGAAGAAAACACTGCTTTTTTTTTATTTCTTTGTTCTTTCACGGTTCGGCATTATAATTATTGAGATTTCACTGCAGGGCAAAATGATCATTTGACAATGTAAGTGGGGAAAATAATTCTCGTGTTATCCAGCAGCCTCACTCTTATTATAATTATGGCGAAACTCCTGCAGACTGAAGTGGGGGCAAAGAATTTCCTCCTATGTGGTGTTTGGCTTTTCAAGATTTCTCAAGATTTGATTGCAGATGGGAGAATTTTTTCCCCTCCCATCAATAATCCAAGGTTGGTGATGGATGGCGAAGGACCAGGGTACCTGTTGTTTTCCCCTTAGTTTTCATTAGGCGTTTTCCATTTCTGTCATTCTCGGCGTTGGTGATGGATTTTTATGAGCAAATATCTTGGTTCAAGCCATTCGGAATTGTTTGCACAGTAATGTCTGCAGCGGCAGCAAAACCCAATTAAAAAATCAGAGGAAAATTGATGCAAAACTGCAAATCAGCCCCTCTCAAGATGGGGAACAGTGATGGCTGGTTCTGAGCTGAGGCAGGCGGTGGTGGTGGGTTCAGCCTGGGCAGGTGGGGCTGGGGGCCAGGGGGTTTCTTCCTTTGGGTGCGGATGGTCCCGTGGTGGTGGCAGTGCTGCTGGAGAATCTCCAGATGTGCATCTTTGTGAGCCATCCTTCCCAGGACGGTGTGGCCACCACGTTCCCTGTTCCATCCTCCACCCTGTGCCATCCTCCATCCCTGTTCCATCTTCCATCCCTGTTCCATCCTCCATCCCTGTTCCATCCTCCATCCCGTGCCATCCTCCGTGTCCCCATGCCATCCTCCATCTCTGTTCCGTCCTGCATCCCTGTGCCATTCTCCATCCCTGTGCCATTCTCCATCCCTGTGCCATCCTCCATCCCTGTGCCATCCTCCATCCCTATTCCATTCTCCATCCCATGCCATTCTCCATCCCTGTGCCATCCTCCATGTCTTCGTGCCATCCTCCATCCCATGCCATCCTCCATTCCATTCCATCCTCCATCTCTGTTCCGTCCTGTATCCCTGTGCCATTCTCCTTCCCTGTGCCATCCTCCATCCTGTGCCATCCTCCGTGTCCCCATGCCATCCTCCATCCCGTGCTATCCTCCATCCCGTACCAAGCTCCATCCCTGTTCCATGCTCCATCCCTCTTCCATCCTCCACCCATGCCATCCTCCATGTCCCTGTTCCATCCTCCATCCCGTACCAAGCTCCATCCCTGTTCCATGCTCCATCCCTCTTCCATCCTCCACCCATGCCATCCTCCATGTCCCTGTTCCATCCTCCATCTCTGTTCCATCTTCCATCCCGTGCCATCCTCCATCCCGCACTGCCAGCCTGGTGCCCAGCACCCCTCACCATCCCTCTCCCGGGTTGGAGCCGTGGCAGGGAATCACGGCGTGGTGGCAGCGGGGTCTGCTGTCCCCCGCCAGCCCGGGGCTGACGGAACGAGCTGACAGAACACAGGCAGCATTAGCCTAATTATGGCCATACCCGCTACCTCTGCGTGGATTTTCCTTTCTTAGCGACTTCCTGTTTTCCTCTTTGAGATGCAAATTTTTGCACAGTCCTCGATCCAGATTTTCTCCTCATTAGCATGAAATCTGACTAGTTCCGCGGTTTTTTAAATAGCAAATGGAAAAAAAAAAATAAAATTAAACGCTGTGCACAAAGTAGCGGCGAAGTCCCCCCTCCGTGTTTCTCAGGGGCAGGAGGTGGAGGGGCTGGTGAGGATTTTTGGGAATCACTCAGCCAGAGCCGCGTTTTTCCACTCCAGGCTGCTCCGCTTTGCCCGAGCGGGATGCGGGAATCAGCACGGAGGGCCCGGGGGACAGAGCCCCTGCCCCGCTCCCCAGCACCCTGGGGTGCCTTCCCAGCGCACCCATCCTGTGCTAGGGCAGACACATGTTCAGCCTGTGCGGTATTTTGTTTTGCTTCCTCCAGGAAAACGAGACTCGTCGTAACAGGAGGTAAAAAAAAAAAAACAAACAACCAACAAACCAACCAAAACCGACGCTCCAAAAATCCCTCTTTGAGCTGAGTGTTCTCTTGGTGGGTTTTATACGTTTTTATGCCTGCCGTAATCCCAGCCCGCTGCAGCTCAGCGCTGGTGATAGAGCCGGAGCAGACGGCACTATTTTGTGGTAAATGTCACTCTAGTAATACTCAGCTCTGCTCGGAAATAGAAACACAACCCTCGCTGGCGTGCGGCGCGGTGAGCCGGGCTCGGGAGCTGCCCTGCTCCCCTGCCAGCCCCAGTCGCGATTCTCCGGGAATGCCTTTTGCCTGGCATCGCCCTCCCCCTCCCCAGCTTCCCTGCCCAGCCCCTCCCTCCCTCCC
>VZTB01005681.1:317477-348809 GCA_013397245.1 Thryothorus ludovicianus | reverse complement strand
GCTTTCCGCCACATAATGAGTTTGATAAGAAATTGTCTCGTTAACAGGATTAGCCATGGAAATCTCTAGTCCCCTCCTATTCATTTTGTAATGCTCTTCATCCTGTTCTGTAATTTTCTGCTGGTATTAGGCGGCTCCGGACCACCTCGGGAGATTAATTCCTCCTCCTTTGGCAGTGCCAGCGTTGCTGGTGACAGGGGCTGCTCCACGGGCAAGCCCCGGCCCCGTGGCCCACACACAGGGGATTCCTCCTCCTCCTCCTCCTCCTCCTCCTCCTCCTTCTCCCCCCCCAGCAATTGGTTCTGCTTTTCCCTGNTGTGTCACTCCCAAAGTCGCTTACGCAAACAAACCGAAGTGTCCCCAAACACTGCTGGGTTTCACTGCCAAGCGCTCCTGTGACTCAGAGGTGGATTAAAACCCGGAGAGGCAAACTGTGCTCTCCCTCACACCCGTGTGAATCCATTTCCGTGGGCAGCATAATTCCGGATTTACTTCTAGGAACATGACTTGCAAGACTGGCCCTTGGGTAAATAATGACTCTTGATTTAATAACTCCTGCCAGCCCTGCAGGATACCTCACTTCCGAGGGAGCTAATAGAGAGAGATCTTTCCTAACATCTGTTTTCCCAATTTTGCCGACTCGTGAGCCTGGATCTGGGAAGCAGCGTCCAGGCAGCAGGAACTGCCCACTGCCAGTGGGTCCAGTGAGGATGGAAAAAATCTGGAAAACACGGTGCTCCCCTCGAGCCACGCACTGGCAGCTCACACCTTGATGCAGAGAGCAAGATTGGCAGTGCCAGCCCCTGATTGTGTCCATCCCATATTTCTTCTGGTGTATGTTTTCCTAAGCCCTGACCAGAAAATCCCTGGTTTTGCTGGAAAGCCTCTCCACTACCACAGCAGTGTCCTGGGCACCCCCCAGGGCAGGGTGACAGCGTTCAGTGACAAATGTCCCTGGTTGCCATCCTATTGCAAAAATTTGATGCTCAGAAATCCCTTCCAGTGTTTCCTTTTGGATTTTTTGGCTTGTTGAGATCCCCGGAGCACCAGGAGTGGAGCCCTGCTGGACAGCAGTGTGACAGAGAGGTGACAGCGACATCCTCCTTGTAAACCTTTCCTGCTTTTTGCTTCTCTCTCTTGTTTCACGTCTCCCTCTCAGAAAAGCCATTTAAATGTAATTCTGTTCTTAAACCCTCTCCCTCATGCATGCCTAATGAACAGCCGGCAGAGGTGCCGGAAACCGGCCCGAGTAGGATTCAATCTCGCCGAGTGTCGACAAGTCATTTGGAAGGAGCCCTGGGAGCGCGCCCAGTTTTATTACAGCGTAATTAGAAATAAAATCTTGTTGCGGGAGGAGAATGAGAGATGGGTGTTAATCCTGTAACGGGAGGAGATGGAGCCGTGCTTATAAAGGAGATTTGGGAGGGGAGGTGGAAAGCCCGTCACGACTCCCCGATTTCCAGCCCTCCTCTGCTGTTTCCTCTGCTCCGACTCCCGCAAAAACCATCAGGTCCTTTTGTCGGGAAAAGGGCCAGTGCTCCTGGAGGAGGAGAGGAGGATGAGGAGGAGAGGAGGAGCCCCTCGGTGCAGAGCCTGAGCTGCTGGCTCAGCTGGCATCGCTCGCGTTACAAATGCCCGTGACTCCTCCAGGTGGGAACCCTTGGCTGAGCTCCCGGCTCTGCAGGAGGGCTCTGCTGCCTTTGGAGGGGCTGGGAGCAGCGACGGCCCTCCAGCTCCCCTGGGATCCCCACGGCAGGCAAACACGTAAATAAATCTGTCAGATTTGTGCAGGTCCTATGAAATTTGCATCGGGCTCAAGTTACAGCTCCTCTTTAACATCTCCGCCAGGGAGGGATGCAGGGAGCTTTAATCTCAGTGCCCGCTCCGGGCCCCCTCTGCTCTCAGCATTTGCTGTGGCATGAGCTGGGCTCAGCCTGCTGAGATAAAAGGCAGCTCTGGTGCGTGGCCACTGCTGCCAGCCCCGCCTGTGCCCCGTGTGCCCTGCCCCGCTGGGCACTGTCCCAGGGAGGAAGGTGTTGATCGGTGCCATGGGGCGGGCAGGGGTTTCCCTCCTGGCTGGGTTTTCTGCGGATGTCCCTTGTCCCCAGGCCAGCTCCATGCCGGGCAAATGGGATCCTGGAACAGCAGCCACAGCAGAAAAGTGCCGCTGTGGCAGCGGTGGAAAATTACAGGCTGTGCTCTTTGGGGCTTCCCCCTCCGTGCCTGCCCCCCGGGAGGCGTTTGTCACTTTAAACGTGGCCAGAAATAGCACCAAACTGTTATTGGATTTTTCTGGGATGCCTTGGGATGTACATGCTCCGAGTATGGCTAATTCATAAACGCTGGCACCTATTGATTCCCCAGCAGTACCAGGGGAAAGTTATCTCATTAGTCTTATGAACTATAAAACGTGCTCCCTCCTGAAGCCCTGACCCCGTTGTTTGGATAAATCTATATTGGATGGAGCAGGAGCTGGTAACCTGCATCGACTGTAATCTTTCTCTTGGAATTGGGAGGCCCTTGGGAATGGTGCTGGGGTTCCAGGGCCACCACTGGCAGCTGGGTGTGGGAGAGGTGTGTGTGTACTCAGTGAGACCACACAGGAGAGCCCCCCTCTCACCCTTACACTTTTCCCCAGGTGAGGAGCCAGGTCCTGGGAATTTATGTAGAATTTAGCGCGTGGTGGGCTCCCAGCTGTGTTTGATCCAAGGGTTTTGGTGAAGTATCTCCAAAGGCAGCAGCTCAAGTCTAGCTGGAAGAGTTATCAGAGGCACATCACTCCAGCCTGGCCACAGATGTGCTTAATCCTCTGCTTCCTGTAAAGCCTTTCCACCTCCCGGCAGGCAGAAAGATCTGATTTTACTTGGCGACCTCCGACGTTAATCTGCCTGGCAAACTCAGCAATAAGTCACTCGGGTGAGGCTTACAGCAGTCACAGCCCCGCATCTCCCCTGAACCAGCAGAACGTTCCTCGACAGAGCCACTTGTCCCCTCCCAGAAAAGAAAAAAAAAAAAAAAAAAAAAAGCAAAGGAAGCTGTGCTGTCAGCTTGGGTGGATCTCACACGTGACGGAACAGTGCCACCACACCGTGCAAGGGGCAGATGCCTCCTGTCACTCCGCGGTGGAGACGTGGATCCTAAACCCGCAGGATTCCTGCCCGTTGCTGTCCCTGGGGAGGTCGTTACGGCTGGAGCCCCATCCCAGAGCCCGGATCTCGGGCACAAGGCTTTGTTTGCAGCGCGGGGCTGTGGATCCCCAGGCAGGGCCGCGTGTGAGGGTGTGGGCTGGGGCTGCCAGCGCTTCACAAAATACAGCCCCGTTACCATGGAAACCGGCTCCCCCCATCTCAAATTCCAGTGCAGCCGATGTTCTCCGCTTACTGGTTTGATGGGAGATGAAAAATTAATGTTTGATTTGCATGTTATTGCAGTGCTGTGGGACCACTCCCCCTGCCCTTCCGCGGGGGTCGCACGGATCCCGGGGCACATCCCCGGTCCCAGCTGCAGGCTGGTGCGGGGCAGGCGCTGCCGTGCCGGTGTTGACGTGCCATAGCACGGAGATTTTGGCTGAGGTTTTGGCTGGTGAAGCCCAGAACCCCCCCAGCAGGGATGGAGTCACAGGGGTGCTGCTGGCAATGTGGTTTTGGGGTTCCAGCTCCTGCTCCTGCTGCTTCCAGGGAGGATCAGTGCAGGGTGCCAGCCTGGCGGGTGGCTGTGCCTGTTAGCCACAGCTGACTGGCATTATGATTGATTATTTACTGTTTCCTTGCTGGTTGGTGTCTCTCGCTGTCTTGTATCGAGCACTGGAGTCAAACACGCACATCTGGATGAGCCACGGCTGGAATGGGGAATGCCAGCACTGCCGTTGCCTTGGCTCATGCCAGGGACACTCCCTGGGTGAGGATCCCTGCTTTCTGCTGCTCTGTCGCCTGCAGAATTTGCAGGAATTGGGCTGGGGTCCTGCCCGGGGTGTGGGAGCCAGAGTGCTCTGGGAGCATCTGCCTCTTGTCTCCTCTCACTCGTGTTTATTCTGCACTCCTGACTTTGACCACGGAGTTTTCTTCTCGCCCAAATTGAGAACATCCAGGTGCTTCCAAAAGGTGCTGGAAGTAAAAACAGTTGTTTGGCCTCATCAGCTAGATCCTGGCTTAGCAGGCATTGTGCAGGACTTGAGGGAGCCATTTGCAGATGTTGCTGATTTACAGGCTGGGTTTAAAGGTTTTCACTCTGAGCATTCAGCTGCACTAAATTACCTTCTGCAGTCGTGAGGTTTGGTAGGGGGTGGTTTGGCTGGCAGCACGGTGCAGCCGAGCAGATGGAGCATCCCATCCCAGCTGAGACTGGCGCTGGAATAAACCCCAAAGCCCCACAGAGCTGGGGGTGAAAGCCTTGCTTGGCACCGAGGGGCAGGGCAAAGTGCTTTCCAGGTGGGCAGGGAGCCTCTCCAGAGCCTCAGCTTATCCTGCTCTCCATGCAGCCACTACACAGGCCTTTCTATCCGTGTTAATTACTGTTATAATTCATGATGAATTACAGGGGTCAGGAGCCAGCCAAAAACTCCTTTCCCCTGTGCCAGCCTCCAAAACCCGCTGGCCTGAGGGGGCTGCTCCAGCCGCGCTGCCGGGGCCGTGCTGCCCTGGCTGCTCTCCCGCCACCCTCCTCCCGGGGCTCCAACATCAGCTCAAGCCCTTATTTGTTTTCACATGATTCTAAGTAAGTTAAGCTAATTATTAACTCAGCGGGACGGATTCACTTTTAATTGCCGCGTTGCCATGGAGCGTGTGGCACCGCGGCGGAGCAGCGTGTGCGGGGCTTCGTGCCCCACGCTCTGCTCACAGTCTGCCTAAATCCGAGCCCTGGGGGTCCAGGCGTGTGTAAAGACACCCCAAACCCACCTTTACACCTGAGCAGGTGTGCGTGCTTGGCCAGGGTGAGTGGTGGAGGGAGGCGGTGCCCACAAGCACCGGGGCTGCTGTTGCACACGCGAGGTTTCTGTGGCTCACCCAACTTCACCAGCCTGCCTGAAACTTCAGCCAGAGCTGCACCCCGATGTGGTGGAGGTGCAGGGAGGTGGAGGAAGGTCCCTCTTTCCCTGCCACTGCTCCGGTGCCAGCTCGGAGTGCAGGGGCTCTGCCTGACCCGGATGCTCAGCCTGAGGCCAGGGGACGCTCGCTCACTCTTCTCCTCCCTTTGTGTCTCCAGAAAATAGGTTTTTTATTACTTCTTATGGAGGTTTGTACATATCGGACGTGCAGAAGGAAGATGCCTTGTCCACCTACAGGTGTATCACCAAGCACAAGTACAGCGGGGAGACGCGGCAGAGCAACGGCGCCCGGCTCTCCGTCTCAGGTGAGCCCGTGCGGCTGCAGCGTGGGCGAGGGGTGGGTCCTGTGCCCGGGAGGGGTCCCAGCCCTGCCCGATGTCCACCCTGTGCTCGCTTTCCCCCCTGCCCATCCCGCACAGGGACCGCCACCTCGGGTCCCCGCAGTGAGGGGACATCCCGGCGCGGGGAGAGGGGACATCCCGGAGCGGGGCTGCGCAGGGGGCTGGCAGTGCCCGGGCCGTGCCCCGCAGCTCGCAGCCCCCCCGAGCCGGGCGCGGCGCTGGCACTGCCGCGCGTCACCCCGAGCGGGAGGCGACGGGGCGCTCGGCGATGCGATGTGACAGCCCGCGATGTGAGCAGCCTGACGCGATGTGACGAACATGCAAGCGATACTGCGGCGGAGGCAGTGCAGTCCGGAGTGCCGGGTGTCTCGGGGCGCTCCCGGCTCCGCTGACTGCCCAAATTACTCCGCTCGGGAGGGAGGGAGGAAGTTCGCCCGACTCGCGGCCGCCGCGCCGCTCCCGCTCCCTGCCATATGCTGTTCCCATCCTCGGGTGCTCCCGCACCGGCTCCTTGAAGTTAAGCCCCCGGAGGACAGGGAAGGGATGCAGGGCTCGCTTAGTCGTGCCTCTCGCGGCCCCCCGGTCACAATCGTGCCCGTCCTGTCCCAGCGGTGCGTGCGCGTCGCCGGGTGTAGCATCCCCAATGTGCGCGCTTCGATCTGGCCCGGTCCCCTCCTGGTCGCTGTCATTATTTACACGTCACGGCGTTTTACTTCTGCTTGGGAGTAATGAAAGAGGTTTCTTTCCCCTGGAATTTAATTTCACGCCTGAGACTTAGTGATTAATTTTCTCCTTTCCCAGCTGCCTGATGGGCCCTTTTGCTTGTAAATTTTGAAATGTGCCACAAAATTTGTGTATTTTGCACCAATTAGGTGTCACCTTGAGTAATTCCTCGGGTGCTGAGTTTATTCCTCCCATCAGCTATTTAGGATGTGTTTTTGCTCCCACCTCCCCACGTGCCTGCTGTCCTGGATGCCAAGGGCTGTGCTGGCAGGGTGGGACAGGGCACCCCATGCTCAGCGAGGATAATGGGGTGCACTCTGCCCTCCTGTATGGCAGAGCCACCAGCTCAGGGAAACCGGGAGAGCCAGTCTGTCATGGATGGGCGCAGTGTCACCCTGTCAGGGTGTCCCCCTGTGTCCCTGAGACACCTCACATCCTCCTCTTCCCTGGGTGAGCCCAATCCCTTTCCCAACCCAGACCCGGCGGAGTCCATCCCCACGATGTTAGACAGCTTCCAGTCCAGGGAGGTGAAGGCGGGCCGGCTGGTGGAGCTGCCCTGCATCGCCTCGGGCTACCCCAACCCTGCCGTGCGGTGGATCAAGGACGGGCGGCCGCTCCCCGCCGACAGCCGCTGGACCAAGCGCATCACGGGGCTGACCATCAGCGACCTGCGCGTGGAGGACAGCGGCACCTACATCTGCGAGGTGACCAACACCTTCGGCTCCGCAGAGGTCACGGGGACCCTCACGGTCATAGGTGAGAGCCGGCGGGGAGGAGCGGCAGGGGGGCTTGGTCCTGCTGCCTTCTGACACGTAAAGCCTTTATCAATACACAGCTTTGGGGGTTTGTACAGCTGTATAAACAACAGCCTCGCGTTTTGGCACAGTGTTTGGCTCGCTGGAAGCCACTGTCTTGCACGTGTCCGACGTGTTGGGTGCTTCTGTGCTTTGCTTTGTTGATTTACATAAAATTTATGTCGATTTACATAAAATAAGCTCTAGCCAAACAGTAAATACCATCTGGGCAGGCCAAGTATTTATCACGTGCTGTTTTCCTGGGGGTTCCTCCTGTCACCGGGATCCTGGCAGTACCAGAGCCACAGTGCCTGCCTTACCTGGAGCACGGTCAGCCTGCCGGGAGCCAGCCTGGTGTGTCCCCAGCTCAGCACTGTCCCTGTCACATGGATCACATTTTCCAGCCATCCTGCCACCTCCCCACAGCACCCCTGCCAGAGGCCTGGGGCTGACGTTAAAAGCAGGGGCTGTCAGCAGCGAGGACAGTGGCAGGGCCACCTGCCTTCTTGTGCGGTGACATTTAATCACAGCCGAGCTGGCGCTCCCGGGGCAGGAGGAGCGGGGATGAGCTGCCTCCCACCGCACTGCCCCGCCAACGCCTCTCCCCTCTCTCACAGACCCTCTGCGTGTGACCCTCACACCAAAGAAGCTCAAAACCGGCATCGGCAGCACCGTCATCCTCTCTTGTGCCCTCAGCGGGTCCCCCGAGTACGTCATCCGCTGGTACCGCAACACGGACCTGGTGGCGGTGGATGACTACATCTCCATCCGGGGCATCAGCAACGAGACCCTCCTCATCACGGCCGCCCAGAAGAGCCACTCCGGGGCTTACCAGTGCTTCGCCACCCGCAAGTCCCAAACGGCACAGGACTTCTCCATCATCACGCTGGAGGGTGAGCTGGCTTCCCGGGATGGGGGCTTCTTCCTCTGCCCCTCTCCGAGGGGATGCTTTGTGCATGGCTGGGGGGCAGGGAGACCCACTGGGGTGGGGGTCCTGAGGCTGCTGCCGGCCTGTTCCTGGGCTCTGTGTGCTGTCTGCAAGGGCACAGCATAGCCAGGATGCGGAATGACCAAAATAAGTGTTGAGCTCCCATCCCCAAGCCCTGGGCACCCCATTCACCAGACAGCCCTCCCCGATAGCCCACCGAGTGTTTGGCTCTGCTGAGGGAGGTGTCCTGGCAAGCTGGCATCTGTATCAGCCACCGTGTCCCCTCGCCCCTGCCACAGGGACACCAGCACAGCCATGTGCGTGTCACCAGCCGGGCTCCTGTCCCGGCTGAGCCTGGGGTGGGAGCTCAGTGC
The DNA here is from genome assembly GCA_013397245.1 of Thryothorus ludovicianus. NCBI lineage: Eukaryota > Metazoa > Chordata > Aves > Passeriformes > Certhiidae > Thryothorus > Thryothorus ludovicianus. The sequence goes on along the minus strand of VZTB01005681.1, from coordinate 340,605 downwards.
CATCCTGCTGGCGGGTGACTGCTGCTGCCTGTGGCTGCCGCTCCCTGACCCCCGTCCCGCTGGGTGCCCCCCAGATGGGACCCCCCGCATCGTCTCCTCCTTCAGCGAGAAGGTGGTCAACCCCGGGGAGCAGTTCTCCCTGATGTGTGCCGCCAAGGGGGCCCCGCCGCCGACCGTCACCTGGGCGCTGGACGACGAGCCCATCCCGCGGGACAGCGGGCACCGCTCCAACCAGTACACCATGTCTGACGGCACCACCGTGAGCCACATGAACGTGACCGGCCCGCAGATCAAGGACGGGGGCGTGTACCGGTGCACCGCGCGGAACTCGGTGGGCAGCGCCGAATACCAAGCGCGAATAAACGTAAGAGGTGCCTGTCTACTTTTAAATATCAGAATAGGACTTTAACTGGGCGTTCTTGGTTTTGGGTCTGTTCCCCGGCTGGTCGCTCCTGCTCACCTCTCCCTCTTCTTCCCGGCCATGTGGGTGTCCCTGGCTACCCCAGCCTCGCTCCCTGAGCCCTGCCCTGCTCCTCGCACACCTGCAGGGTTGAGCTTCTCTGGGAGTGTGACAAAGCAGAAAGCAATTCCAGAGGCTTGGAGAGCTGGAGCTTGGCTCTGCAGGAGTCAAAGGGCAGCACTGTCTGCATTGGGGTCCACTCTCACCCTGCCAAGCCCTGCCTTGGGGTCTGCACAGGGTGGGCAGGCTCCTCTTGAGGGATCCCACGCATGGAGAAGGAGGTGGCAGACCCAGAAGTGTCCCGGGTCCCCTGTGCTCCTCCAGCTGCCCCCGTTCCCTACAGGAGCCCCACTCCCTGGCAGCCACCGCACCCGGCGGCACCAGGATCTCCATGACAAACGATGATGAGGCAGCACGTGAAATCGTGGAAAATGAGCTTTGATTTGTCATGTCTGTATTTTCTTTGTCTGCTAAAAGCCATGGCCGCGTTAATCACCGTGTTATCCCGGCTGCAGCGCGCCGCTCGGTGTGTTCCAGGGAGCGCTCTCAGGCGCGGGGTACGGTGTAAGCCCCTGCCCATTAATAATCCCCAATTAAAGCTCCTAGGCTTACAGGTGGGAGCAAGACAAGATAAGGGAGCATTTATTTGTCTGCTGAGAATGAGGGTTGAAGGGCTGTGTTTGTCTGTGTCTCAGGTTTGAAATGGATCTAGTGGCTTTTTGGCTGGGATCCCAGGAGAGTCGGAATTTTGCTGCCGTTTACTGCTGAATTTGGAGGAAGTTCATCCCTCAGCCAGGAGAAGCCAGAGCAGCGTTTTCAATGAGGATGTTCCCTTGTCTCCCTTTTTCCCCTGTCCCAGCTCTTGATGGGCTGTCACTAGATAAGATTCAGGTTTCTTTTTCAGTGGCACAGAGCATGTCCCTCAGACAGGCCCAAGACATGGTTACAGAGCGAGATGCTAATTCCTTTCTTCCTGCTCCTTCTCTTAACGTGTCCTAGAATGAGAAACACCGTCCATCAGCTGATCCTGAGTGCCTGTTAAGCTGTTATCCTGCTACACCCTCAGGATGAGGAGTCAAGACAGGGTTAATCTTTAGATTACTTCGCTATTTTATGCAGCGGCTGGGAGAACAATGTAATTATTGATGCATGAAACCTCTCGTTTAAAGGCTCACCTGCAGCATTCTCCCAGTCCTCAGGCAGCTCCAAAGCCAGACAGAAACTGGTGGCTGTCTGGCTTTTCAGTGACACACAGGTTGGCAGTGTGGGGTGCAGAAATGTGGGGTTCAAGGAGGTGAAGTGTTTTTGCCTGTGGAAATCAGGTTCCCATAGCAGCTCTCACCAAGGATGCTTGGCACAATGCAGGCAGCTTCCTCCTGGGAGAGGAAGAGAGAGGCTGTGGTGGTTGGGGAGCTCTCCCCATCTCTCCCATACCTCTGGTGCTGCCAGAGGAGCCAGGTGGAGGCACCCTGGGCAGCCACAGAGCCCAGAAACACGGACACCATCCGACCTTCCACAGCGGGCAGCTGTGGTGTGTGTGGGCTCAGCCCCCCCAGCACTGGGGTGGGATTTGAAGTGTGGCTGTGCCCCAGGAGCACAGCTCTGTGGGTAGGTGAGGGAGAGCAGCTGTAGCTGGAGTTTCAGCTGTGACTGTGTCCACACGAGCTGAGGGGAGCCTGTGCCGCCTCCTCACCCAAACCAGGCTGGCTCCCGGCTGTCCTGGTCACCTCCTCTGCCTGCAAAGCTCACTTTGGAATAGCAGCAGATCTGCATGCAAGCAGACGGCCCTTCGGAATTAACCTAGCCTGCCTCTCCCTTCCTCCCGAATATGTAGGTCCCCCGAGCATCCGCGCCATGAAGAACATTACAGCGGTCGCGGGTAGGGACACTTTCATCAACTGCAGGGTCATCGGGTACCCCTATTACTCCATCAAGTGGTACAAGGACTCTCTGCTGCTGCCCGATAACCACCGCCAAGTGGTGTTTGAGAACGGCACCCTGAAGCTGATGGACGTCCAGAAAGGCATGGATGAAGGAGAGTACCTGTGCAGCGTGCTGATCCAGCCCCAGCTCTCCATCAGCCAGAGCGTCCACGTCACCGTCAAAGGTGAGAGGGTGGGGACGCTTGCCCAGCATGGCAGGGAGAGCTTCCTGCTGTGGGATGAAGGCAGAGGAGCACCACATGGGGAACTGCACAGCCAGGTGGTGGCTGTGCTCTCTCCAGGCATGGGACCTCGGCCCTCGGGAGCTGGCTTGGCTACCTGGTCCTGCCTGCCGCCGGCAGCTGCCCCGAGCCACGCCGTATCCATTTCCCCTTACAAGTGGTGGAGCAAGGATTTATGGTGTAAACATAACGTATTAAAACATCTAACCTTTGCTTGGATCACCTTCACCGATGTTTTTCTGTGTGTGCTAGCTTTTAAAAAAATAATACTCTCGGTCTTCCGAGCGCACAGAACATCTTAAAAGCTTCTCCAGGCCATCAATTATTCAGCCCCATTGAGGGAGCTATCAGTCCTAATGAATTGAGCCGGATGCATTCCCTCCCAGTGACTGGCTGAGATTGCGCTGGGAGCGCGCGGCGCTCCCGGATCTCCCGTCCTCGGGAGTTGCGGGGTCGCCTCCGCCCGTCGCCAGCTCGGTGTTTGCAGTAAATCATTCAGACAAACACGGCGGCGCTGGGGACGGAGCCGGCCAATTGTCATCCTGCCTGTCACCCAACAGGGGATTCGTGCAGTGGATTTACTCTGATCCCCCTCCCTCCCCTCCCAGCCACCATTTTCTTATTAGGAATCAGGTTAGCGAGAGAGCGCATCAAGCTGATTAGAGATGCTACCACTTGATTAGCTAATGCTCTTCTCCAAGGCTTCCAAAGGGGAGAGGAGGCTGTGGATAACCTGTCCAAGGGTAGTGTGGGGAGGTCTTCTTGGCCCTGGGGCCTGCAGGGCTTAGCCAGCCCTGCTTTTCTCGCCTCACACAAATCCCTGTGCATGCGGAGCCCCAGGGCTTGGAAAGAGGCCAGAGATGTTGGTCTTGTCTTGGGACAGGCAGGGCTGATGTGGGGAGATCATCTCAGGGTGTCTGTGAGCAGTTAAATAATGGGATTTGCTGGGAGGTGCCCTCAGAGGGTGCAGGATGCTGAAGTTCAGGTGAGGATTTGTGTATCCTGGGAGGCAGTTGCTACTGAACCCTTCCCAGTGTGGATTTACTGCCTCGATTAGTGGCTGGTGACAGGCTGAGGAAGGTGAGCAGGCTGGAGCATGGTGCAGCACGGGCCAGATGTCTTCATTCCACTGCTGGAGATTTACACCCAGCCCTGCTGGCTGAATTCCTCATTTCCTCTGGCCCTTGGATGAAAGAATAGCAAAGGCCCTAGAAGAGAGTTCAAGAGTGAATAAACATAACTGTGTAGCACAAGGAGCGTGGGGTGGCGAGGATCACCATAAAGCTTTTATGGCCCCGAGTGCCTGGTGACCACGTGAAATGCCACCGGTGAGTTATGCAGGTCCTTCCGATCAGGCAGCAGTAAAACCTTTACAATTCCCTGTGCCACTGCTCCCCCCAGGAACAGGGATGTGCAGGCAGCCCCAGCCCTCTTCACGAGGCATCATCCCCATCTCTTGCTGAGGGAAATTCCTGCCCAGGTGAAGCTGCTGCTGCTTATCCAGGGAACCCCAGGATCCCAGTTCAAATCTCCACTCCTGGAGCTTTACTGACTGGGAGTGCTGCTGGGGCCTCTTCCCTGCGCTTATCCAGCAGCACAATCCAAAATCCAGCCTCCTCCAAGGTGCTCTGACTGTTCCTTATTCCTGCAGACATCTTCCATGGTTTTAATTAGTCCCATGTGGGTTGGTGTTGTCCTGGGGCTCCCACACAGCTCTGCTCCGGTGGCTGCAGCGTTTCGGGGAGTGCCAGGGCACTGTGGGGTGATAATTCAGGCAGAGGCTGCTCACGGGGTCACCTCTGGATTGGAGCTGCTGGGATGGGCTCTGTGGTGGCACCATGGGCAGTGTGCTCCAGGCTGTGGCCAAGTGAGAGCCTGGAAGCTCTGGAGAAAGGAGAATCACAGTGGGAAGTGTTCTGGGAAGGAAAGAGGAGTTGTGAGCTCTGTTTGTGGGAAGCTGGAGCAGGGAGAGCTTGTCTGATGGCCGGAGGGGCGTGTTTGGAGAGATCCACACGCCCATCCCCGCTCTGCAATAGACTGCAGTGCATTCCCAATTAATTATTCATTAATTATGGAAAACAGGCAGCACTGGCTCCATGGCTCTGGCAGCTCCAGCCACGTTGCTGTCGCCGACAGAGGGACAGGCCAGCCCTGCCTGTACCTGCCTGCCCCACGGCAGTGGCTCCCACCTGGGGGACAGTGACAGCCTCTGCTGGCTGTGCTCTGGGCCAGGCAGCACTGCCGAGACCTGAGCGATGGGATGGGCACAGGGTGGAGGTGGGAGCCCAGGGAAGTGTGTGGGGGTACAGGGAACTGCCCCCGTGCCTGCAAGAGAGGGCAGCTCCCTACTGCCAAAGGGACAATTGGCAGGCTGCTAATTTAATTATGGAGACTGCAGAACGAGGATCTCATCTACCAGGTGCTGAGCCTTGTTAAGCTAATTGTCTCCCTCTCTCAGCTTTCTTCCCCCTCCCACATTGCCAGAGATGCTGCAGTTGCCTAATTAAGTTATCAGGAAGATAATGGCTGGTTCTGAATCCAGCGCCTTTAAGAGAAGCATCCATCTAATAATGGCTTTTCTGGGAGTGGATAAATGCTGAGGTGGAATTTCGGGTGGCACGTGCTGGGGGTGGCCGGGGCTTTCCCCAGTGCAGGGTCAGCGTTTCTGCATCCCCCTCTCAGCAGGGTGGCAGATGGGAGAAGTCTTCCTGCTGTTCTCTGCTTGATGGCAGTTCCTGCTGTCCCTTGGCCTTGTTCCTGGAGGAATCAAAAGCCTGTCCTTGTTTCTGGGCTGGTTGTCCTCCTGGGACAGCATCCAGCCCAAGCCCCACTGCAGCCCATCACCATCAAGGGAACGTTTTCCTGGGATGGGCTCTCCAGCATTCTCTGCCTCTCCCCTTGACAGTCCCTCCGCTGATCCAGCCCTTCGAGTTCCCTCCAGCCTCCATCGGACAGCTCCTCTACATCCCCTGCGTGGTCTCCTCCGGGGACATGCCCATCCACATCACCTGGAGGAAGGACGGGCACGTCATCCTCTCTGGCTCCGGCGTCACCATCGAGAGCAAGGAGTTCATGAGCTCCCTGCAGATCTCCAGTGTCTCCCTCAAGCACAACGGGAACTACACCTGCATCGCCAGCAACGACGCCGCCACCGTCAGCCGGGAGCGGCAGCTCATCGTGCGGGGTGAGCCCGGGGGTGACCCGGCCCCCTGCATCCCTGCAGCACAGCGGGGAGCAGAGGGAATTTAGGAGGGCCAGGAGCAAGGCTGAGCCACGGCACCCCCGTGCCCACAGGCAGTGGGGAGCTGCAGGGATCTGGTGGGGGTTTTCCTGCTGTGACCGTGCTTTATCCCTAACTCCTCAGTGCCTCCTCGTTTTGTGGTCCAACCCAACAACCAAGATGGCATTTATGGAAAAGCCGGGGTGCTGAACTGCTCTGTTGATGGGTACCCCCCTCCGAAAGTCATGTGGAAGCACGCTAAAGGTAGGGATGGGTCACGGCAGTGTGTGGGGATGTCAGTGCAGACTGGGGAGAGTCCCTTGGGCATGGCCAGCCCAGCTCTGAGCCTCAGGAGAGCTGCTCTGCCTCAGCTGGACTCTGTGTCCCCTCCTAGGAAGTGGCAACCCCCAGCAGTACCACCCCATCCCCCTGACGGGGCGCATCCAGATCCTGCCCAACAGCTCCCTGCTCATCCGCCACGTGCTGGAGGAGGACATCGGCTACTACCTCTGCCAGGCCAGCAACGGCGTGGGCACAGACATCAGCAAGTCCATGTTCCTCACCGTCAAGATACAGTACCCACGGCTGTGCCACGGGGCATTGTCACCGGGACAGGGCCCTGCTCCTGGCACGGCCACAGCAGTGACCTGGGCAGCAGAGGTGGGCACAGTGAGGGTGGCTGTGGGGCAGGGGGTCACCAGCAGAGCCTGGCCTCAGCCTCCTCCTCTGTTCTGAGGGTTCCAGGCACACCAGCCGTGCTCCAGCCTCGGCTCCACGCATCCCCACGATCGATGCGGGGCACGGGAGGGCATTGATTCCTCCCCTCCAGGGACCCGCTTCCCTTTTGCTATTAAACACACTTTGTCTTTAATAAAACCAGGCAATCAATCTACATCATCCAGGAGGAAAGGAAATAGCTGGGCTGCTTTGACAGGGATGGGCTGGGAAGTGTTGTTAGACACCGTGTTTGAACTGTGTGTGTTATTGGATTGCTCTCCTGTTGCTATCAGCAGAATGTATAATTGCCAGCTCTGTGTTAGTTATTGGGCTCGTTGCTGCTGGGAGCATTCGAACCTCCAAAAGGAGGTGGTGGAGGGGGTCCAGAGCCATCACCCTCTCTCCTGGGGTCTCGAGGAGGGGCTGGGGTGAGGATTGAGCTCAGAAGGACTAAACTTTGCCTTGATCATGCTGGGAATGAGGCAGTGAGCATGCTGTGCCAGAGGGGATGGAGGCTGCTGGTGAAGCCATGGGAGCCACCACCCCCTGGTTGTCCAGCCAGGATGCTGTGGGCAGAGGGGACGTGCAGCCTTCTCTGGTCACTACAATGCCCTGACCTCCCCTCCCCAGCCTGGTGTTTTCCTCCCTGACACCAGCAGCTTTTTCTCTCAGGGGCTTCTCCCCCCCTCCCCACCCAGCCTCTGCCTTCCCAAGTTCCTTCTCCCCTCCCTGTCAGCTGTTTAATTTATCCCTCCAACTGATGAATCAAACCCAGTGACTTCAAACAAGGCACTTCAATGAGGTGCAGGTACAAAGTCGAGGCGATTAATCCCGAGTGAGCATGCGAAGTCTGGGAGCCCGAACTGGTGCCGTGTCCCTGCTATCTCCTGTAATTGCATCCCAGGACAGGTTGCTTGCTGACTTGAATAGCACATAACCTTATTATGCGAGTGCTTTTGCATCTCCCGGAGCCCTCGCTGCCTTTGAAAAGGTTTGGATGAATAGGTAGACGGAGCGCCACAGCCAATTAAGCATTAGATGGGCTCTTTGTTTTGTTTCATTTTGGGGTTTTTGTTTGTTTAGTGAAATGTCAGCCCAATTAAAGGGAGATCAGCGCTGGCTTTCCCTGAAAGTCACGCCACTGCGGACTGAGTTAAATGAGAGTTAATCAGAGCCCAAACAAAGCGTGCTGGCGGTCAGCAGGGGAGAGGGCAGTGCCACAGCCAGCTGGTGTCACACATCCCCTGCCCTGGCACCACAGCAAGGGGCTCCAGGGGTGAGCTGGGACCACCAGGTAACACTCTGGACAGTGTGTGGCTGAATTCCGTGGAGCCAGGAGCAGCTGGGTGCTGCTTTTGTCAGGGGGTGCTGGGTGGGGAAAGCCACCAGGTTTGCTTGGGGAATGTCACCCATGTGGGGTTGAGGCTTTCCTGTCCCTGAGTGTCACGGCCCCTGGGCTCCCACAGCATGGCAGCCTGTCCTCCCCTGCTCTGGGAAGGAGCTCACCAGCATCCAGAGGGTTTGCAGCGTGGAGTGGGAGGTGGGGAGTGCTGGAGCATCTGAGCGTGTGCCCGAGGGGACAGCGGGCTGGGCTGGGCGCAGGTGAGGGGCCCAGCAGCGCGTGAGAAATGCCATTTAGCACATGGCTGCACACCTGCCCGGGTGTCAGAGCGTGTGGCACGGGGACAGTCGGGTCCCTGGGGGTCCTGCCGGCTGTGCTGGAGCGGCAGCACCCTGGGCACTGGGGAGGGGGCTCCTCTGCCTGCTCCGTGCCAGCACCTCGATGGCAGGGGTCCAGCCAGGGGGCAGGTAGAGGGGTCTCTGTCAGTGGCCATGGCACAGCCCTCTCTGGAAGTTCGCTGCCACATAGCACGAGCATAACTGATTGCTTCCATGCAATTTGAATTAATCTCATGCTTCAGGTGAAACTCAGCTAATCAGTGTAGAAAGGAAGCTGAGACGGGTGCAATCAAATTAACATCACAGAGCCAGCTCCAAACAAGAAAGAGGGGGGCGAGGGAGGCAGGCACAGCCCTTGTCACCCTTGTCACTGTTCTCATTCAGTTGTCACCAGCGCTCTGCGAAGCGGCTCGTGCCCCAGCCGGGTGTGGGACGGCAGCGTGCTGGTGGCTGTCGGCTTCCTTTGTTCCCAGGCTTATCTCTGCCCAGCCAGCGGGACCAGCCTCTGCTTGTGGCCTTGTTAACAAGGCCGTGGGCGCAGGGAGAGGCTGGATGGGTGGGCTGGGCCCTGGTGGGCACAGAGTGGAGGGCACAGGAGGCGTTGGAGGTGAGCTCTCCTCGAAGGAAGCCTGTCTGCCCGGAGTGCTGTGTGAGCTGTAGCTGATGCCTCATTATTGGTGCTCATGCACCCAAGAAGGGATCACAGATTGATCAGGATCAGCCCCCAGCCTCCCTTGGATGCCCCTGCAGCCAGTCCCAAGCAATGTGGACCCTCTGCAAGCTGCAGAGCTGCTCCAGAGCAGGTGTTGGGCACCAGAGCCCCAATCTGTGCTATCCTCACAGCTGCTTGGGGTTTTCTTGGGGTTTGTTGTGCTCTTTTCCTGCTCTGGACTACGTGCAGCTCCCTTGGGACCCTGGCAATTGAGAGAAGTTGATATGTTTACATCCAAGGAGCTGCTTTTAATCAAACATCAATAAGTGCATTTCAGTGAAGCAGAGCCTGAGATGGAGCTCCTCTCCTGGGGCTTCTGCTCACTGGGAAGGGGCTGGTGTAGCCAAGGCTGCTTCAGCCCTGAGGGGCTGTCCTGCCCCTTCAGCCCCCTGCACTGTTCTCCAGCCTGGGCTGAATGAGGGCTGAGCGCAGGGACCACATCCCCAGTGTCCCTGTTTGCCAAATAACCTCGATGATTTCCCATGGCAGGAGCAGGGGGCAGTGGGCAGGAGCCTGGCAAGGCCTGCCATCGTGCCAGGACTGGGTGCTGAGCCCCTCAGCAGTGTGTGCCCCTGTGCTGTGCTGTGCACTCAGCCCTGCTTTGGGGCCAGTGCAAGAGCCCCCAGCTGTCCCTGTGCTCTGTCCTCACCCAGAGGGGACAGGGAATGCTGGGGCTGGTGTCCCGGTGTGTCCCTGACCTGGGGCTGGGGCAGGCAAAAGTGTCAGGAAGCTGGGAATGGGACAGGGCAGAGTTAAGAGAAATCTTGGGCTCCTTCTTTTAACCCTTGGTGCCCCAAGCTGCACTGCCACAACATCCCAGCTCTTTGCCATCTCCTGCCAGCTCGGGGGTGCCCTGCTCCCCTTAGGCAGGATTGTCACACACGCGCCAGGCTGGGCACTGCACTGTCCTGCACCCCACAAACTCGGGCAGCTCAGGAGGAAAGGTTTCCTTCTCTGTTAATTGAATTACATTGCCACGGAAAGCCGAGGAGTCGTAGCTCATTAGAGCCTCTTGTGTCCCATTAGAACAGTGTGTGTTGCCTTTGCGGATTGTCATTATCATACATTACTGCAGGACTCAGCACTGCTGTTTGTTTATGCATTACATTTTTTTCTGCTTACCCAGCCTGCCCTCGGTCCCCCAGCCTGTTCCTCCTGTGCCATGCCCACTGCGTGGCACTGGGGTGGCACAAAAGGCCTTGGCTCTTGGAGCAGAGAAGAGCCAGGCCAGGGATCAGTGCAGCATCCTCACAGCACGGATCAGCCATCCCCATCTGTGCTGCACCCACTGCTCGAGCCCCTCTGGGTTCTGCACCCCAGCCAGGTGGTGACCACAGCACAGGGTGTCGCCACTGGCCCCGTTTCCATATTGGGGGGGCTATGAAAAAAAAAAATCATCTCTGGCATCTGCAAAGCAAAGGCGGCCTCGCTGATGGGAAATCACACTCTGTATTCTGCCCAGGTTTATACGAGTGAATTATGCAAATCCGTGATGGAAAACATTCTTCCTCTCATCCTCGGGAGTGTAAAACCTTAGTCAATAATTCATACCCGCACGTCTCAGACTGGAGGCTTTCTCTTCATTATAGTGTGCACTTGGTTATTTGTCTTTCACGTTTTATTGTCTACCCCGGTGTAATGCTATGCATTATAAAATTTATCTGCTTCATTATTTTATGATCCCGAGCTGTATAATGCAGCGAGACGGTTCCGCTTCGGGCTGCGGGGCCTCTCAGTGAGAGCCGCATGCGCCGTGTCCTCGGTGGGTCCCTGGGCTCTGCCCGGCCGGGCAGCCACAGGTGGCACCTGCCCGTCCCCCAGGCACACAGGTGACAATTTTCCTCCCCGCAGTCCCGGCCATGATCACCTCCCACCCCAACACCACCATCGCCATCAAGGGCCAGACCAAGGAGCTGAACTGCACGGCGCGGGGCGAGCGGCCCATCATCATCCGCTGGGAGAAGGGGGACACGGTCATCGACCCCGACCGCAACATGCGCTACGCCATCACCACCAAGGACAACGGCGACGAGGTCATCTCCACCCTCAAGGTGAGGGATGGGCTGCCAGGGGTCTCTCTGGGTGCTGGAGGGAAGAAGGGAGGGTGTGGAGAAAGTGTGGGTGTCACAGAGCCTAGCACAGCTCCCTGAGTGGCAAAGCTGAGCCCAGAGGGGTGGGGTGTTAGGAGTGCCGTGGGAGGGGTTGCAGCTCCAGTGAGTGGCACTGCGGTGGGAGCAGGCAGGGGAAGGCAGGGCTCAGTGCTGGGGGTAGCTCAGTCTGAATTGGCTCCTCTCCCTGGAACACTGGCAGCTGAAACCAGCCGACCGCGGGGACTCCGTCTTCTTCTCCTGTCATGCCATCAACTCCTACGGCGAGGACAGAGGCTTGATCCAGCTCACTGTCCAAGGTACTCCATCTGAGTGTGAGCCCCGCTGTGCAAAGCCTTGCTCAGAGGGTCCCCCTGCTCCTGGGGGCTCTCTCTGGCTGTGTCCCTAACCTGCCTGCGTGTCCCCAAGAGCCCCCTGACCCGCCGGAGCTGGAGATCCGTGAGGTGAAAGCCCGGAGTATGAATTTGCGGTGGACGCAGCGGTTCGACGGCAACAGCATCATCACCGGCTTCGATATCGAGTACAAGAACAAGTCAGGTGGGTGACAGTGGTGTCCCCTCCCCACGCCACAGTGGGGCTGGGGGCTGGCCTGCACAGGCAGGTGTGGGACTGCCCCACCAGTGCCTCCAAGGGAATGTTCTGCATCCCAGTTCCTTTGATGAAGAAAGGAGAGAGCGGCATTAATGAAATATGGTAATTTCCGTTGGATGGGAGCATTTGAAAGGGAATATTAAAAGAGACAATATTTGCAGAAAGTTGAACCCCAACGTACAAGAGCGAGAGAGGGAAGCAGCACCTCTCCAGGGGTACAAAAGCTGGAGGTGCCTGGGGGCCTCACCTGCCTCAGCACGGCCCCCTCAGCACTGCAGACCCTGGACAGGATTGGGGCTCTGACCCTTCTGCCTCGCTCCCCTGCTCTTCCAGATTCCTGGGATTTTAAGCAGTCTACACGCAACATCTCCCCGACCATCAACCAGGCCAACATCGTGGACCTGCACCCCGCCTCCGTGTACAGCATCCGCATGTACTCCTTCAACAAGATCGGGCGCAGCGAGCCCAGCAAGGAGCTCACCATCAGCACCGAGGAAGCAGGTGCTGCTCTGGGCTCCTGGCAGGGTGGTGGGCAGGGGGAGCACGGGGGCTGCAGCCTGGGGAGAAGCTGGCTGAGGTACAGCTCTCCTAAAGCCTGGGGTTTTCCTGGTCAGGAGCTCTGGAATCGTCTTGATGTGCTCTTTTTGTGTTTGGCAGCTCCCGATGGCCCTCCCATGGATGTGACCTTGCAGCCGATCACATCCCAGAGCATCCAGGTCACCTGGAAGGTGAGTGAGGCCAGGATGGCTTTTTTTGGCCATGGGGGCTCGGCCAAATGCTGTCCCAGCTTGTCCTGAGACCCAGCATGTCATCAAAGTTACAAGAATCAGGAAGAATTTCCCAGGAAAAAGGAAAACCTGGAGGCTGGCCAAGCAGCTCACCTTATGGCTCAGGGCTCTTATCAATCATGTTTTACAACAAGCTCATTATCTCATAGGGTGTCCATGAGGGACCAGGGGGCACACAGGATAAATATGCAAAAAGTGAGGTGCTGGGTTGGAATGTGTTTGAGGAGAGATCAATAAAACTTAGAATCAAATTTATTTTTCCAAAGCTACCTAATGAAAAATAAAATTGATTATAAAGTTAGGACTTGGGAATGAACTGCTAAGTCAATAAATTTAGGGTTCCAGCTTCTCCCCCCCCACACTCCCCTTAAGCACTGAAAAACAGATTAATGAAAAGTAAGATTCACTTGAAAGATAAGTCACTTCGTTTTAGGAGTATTTCAGCAAGATGGATCGCGCTGGCATTGTAACATAAATTTGCAATCAACCCTATTGATTTCTTAATGCTTCAGAGAAATATTGTTAAGATTGATCTCAATCTGGCCTCTCAGGATGCCACACTCGGGGTTTCTCCTGCTCCAGTTGGGGACTGGTGCTTTCCAGGTGGCACTTTCCTCTCTGGTGGCTCTGAGGACTTTTTTTATCACTATTTTGCCACTCAGTGAAAAGTGGGGAGGGAAAACAACTTGAAAGCCTTGAGAAAAGCCACTGGGGAGAGGTGGCTGGGGCACGGAGCCCTGTGAGCCTCCCACCCCCGTGACACCGCCGCGTCCCACCCTCGCTGTCCCTCAGGCCCCGAAGAAGGAGCTGCAGAACGGGGTGATCCGTGGCTACCAGATCGGCTACCGGGAGAACAGCCCGGGCAGCAACGGGCAGTACAGCATCGTGGAGATGAAGGCCACGGGGGACAGCGAGGTCTACACGCTGGACAACCTCAAGAAGTTTGCTCAGTACGGGGTGGTGGTGCAGGCGTTCAACCGCGCGGGCACGGGGCCCTCGTCCAGCGAGATCAACGCCACCACACTGGAGGACGGTAAGGATGGCCCAGTGCCCAAACCACGTCCCCAAGGATGGCCCAGTGCCCAAACCACGTCCCCAAGGCCACCTGGGGGACCCTCAGCTGATCCCCAGGCAGGTCTGGGGTGGTGGCTGTGTGCACCCCCAGAGCTCCCTGGGGAGGAACTGGGAGCACAGGGGTGTCAGGGCACACGTGGCGCTGGGTTTGTGGCACAGCTGAAGGGGGTGAGGTGGATTTTGGCACAGCTGAAGTGCCAGGCAGGTTTGCATCTGGGACACGGTTGCTGATGGCCTCGGTTGTTTTAAAAACAATGCGGAAAAAAGTTTTGCAGTGCGTTTGTTCAGCAGTTTTTCATACTTAATTAAGGCTCTCGTTAGCCTGTCAAACCGCAATCGTTTCCTGGCTGCATTAGCACTCCTCCTGGGGTATTCAAGGGCCCCTGTTTTAGCAATAGTGTCTTTTCCATAATTATATTACCTTCATTTTGTTCAAACGGACTATCTGTATTAGTTTATTATACTCTGTCCCTAATTACATGGTGCTTATATTTTTGCACCTAAGTAATATGAAACAATAATCATTTTCAAAGAGGATCGTTACGGTGATGTATTATCATTTAAATGCTCATAAAAATTAGAGTTACCTCTTGCGGGGCAATGGGATCTAATTACCTCACATCCAGCCAGCTCTCCCACTCTCCCCTCACTGGGAAGCATCCTCCCTGTCACCACCAGCACCTCACTGGCCCAGGAGAAGGAAAACTGCATGTTGGAGGCAGAGCACTTGCAGGCAGGACTGGCTGAGGGCTCCCAGCATCACAGCAGGGTCCGTGTGGCTGCAGCCAGGGTGGCTGTGTGGGACACGGCCCCTTCAGGCTGGCATCTCCATCCTCCTGCTGACTGTCCTCCTCCTCCCCGCCCTCCCCAGTTCCCAGCCAGCCCCCCGAGAACGTGCGAGCCATCTCCATCACCTCGGACGTGGCCGTGATCTCCTGGTCGGAGCCCCCTCGCAGCACCCTCAACGGGGTGCTCAAGGGCTACCGGGTCATCTTCTGGTCCCTCTACATGGACGGAGGTGAGCACAAGAGGAGAGCAGGGGGCACGGGGGGTGTGGGGGCACGGGGGCTGACGGGCCCTGTCCCTGCAGAGTGGGGAGAGATGCAGAACATCACGACCACGCGGGAGCGAGTGGAGCTGCGGGGCATGGAGAAATTCACCAACTACAGCGTGCAGGTGCTGGCCTACACCCAGGCGGGTGACGGCGTCCGCAGCAGCGTGCTCTACATCCAGACCAAGGAGGACAGTAAGTGGCTCTGCCACCCGCTCACACTGGCTGGAGCGGCTGCTGGGGCACAGGGGAAACCCCCGTGCACAGCCACGGGCAGGGCATTTCCCTTTCCCTTTTTTTCCTTTTCCTTAAGTGAGGATATTTAAATATTTACACCCCGCCTGCCCTACTTTAATGCCATTAGCTCGCTAGCAGAGCATCCCTGGGCCTGTGTCCTAGGAAGTGCCAGATGCTGGGAGGGAGGCGCAGCTGGGCAGGGTACGGCTGACAGATTAAGGAGATGGCCATTAAAAGCCAATCATGATTTCTAAAGCTGAGCTTGGGCTGCAATTAACCCTCCTGCCTCTGGCTCTCTTGGGGACCAGAGCCACCCGTGGAGAGGTGTCCTGCAGGCAGACCTGTGCCACACCACCACTGCAGCTGCTTCCCCCGGTGTGGTTGGGATGCCAGCCCCACTGCAGGATGCTGTCACATCTCCCAGCTGGGCAGAGACCACGGAGACCTCCTGGCACCGGCTCTGCCACGCTCTCCCTCCTCAGTTCCAGGTCCCCCAGCCGGGATCAAGGCTGTGCCTTCCTCTGCCAGCAGCGTGGTGGTGTCCTGGCTGCCACCGGCCAAACCCAACGGCATCATTCGGAAGTACACCATCTTCTGCTCCAGCCCCGGCTCGGGGCAGCCGGTACGTGATGGGAATGGGGCTGGCAATCACCGCGGTGTGCCAGGGAATGCTGAGCTGGCCAAGCAGGAGCGGGAGGGAGAGCTGATGCCAGGCAGCAGCCGCAGCCAAGACCTCTTGGGGTGCACTGCGGAATTGTCCAAGGGCATCCATGGG
Source organism: Thryothorus ludovicianus (assembly GCA_013397245.1). Lineage (NCBI taxonomy): Eukaryota > Metazoa > Chordata > Aves > Passeriformes > Certhiidae > Thryothorus > Thryothorus ludovicianus. The sequence continues at coordinate 325,028 of VZTB01005681.1, read as the reverse complement.
CACTGTGCAGCAGGGAATGGTCCCATCATCTCTCTGTTCCCATCCTCTGGCACCTGCCCTGCTCAACGCTTGCTCCAGAGGGGGAAACATGCCAGCAGCTGACCAAAAATGAAATAGAAATCCAACCTGGCCCCATCCCTCCTTGGAGAGGGAGAGGTTGATGGGAGGTCTGCAGACTAGTGCTTATCAAAAGCTCCTTCTCAAACTCATTTCACTATCTGAGCCTCTGGTTTCCAGGGCAACATAATCTTTTCATCAAAGCAACTGGTAAAACCGCTGGGATCCGATATTGTTTTCTTGGCATCTTGTCAAAACTGTCATTTGGGTAAAAAAAAAAATTATGTATACTATACAATATTCATATAGGTGTGTCTGCTTTGGGGTACACTCACATCTGTGTCCCTGCAAGGGCACGCATGTGGCGACAGCGAGCACACGGGCACCTGCCAAGGGATGTTTAAATACACCCACCCTGTGCCACGGGGGTCGAGGAGCCCCATCCCTGCCCGGTGCTGGCACGGTGGCACAGCCGGGTGCCGTGCCAGGCTGTCCTTCCCCTCCTGGCGTGCTTGGGATGAGGTGACTTTGTCCCCGCTGCGATGGGGACTGGCCCCGGTGCTTGCACACAGCCAGCCCTGTCCACAGGGCCACCGCAGGGCTGGGGCAGTGGCCGTGGCGATGCGGTGACCCCACGTGGGTTTTGGGGACCCCTTGGCCTCTGGCTGTGACCGCAGAGGGTTTGGACCGGCCCGGCTGGGGTTGCCTCCAGGCTGGCCCGGCTGCAGCTCGGCGGTGCCAGGGCAGCGTCCTTTCCCGGGAACAAGGATGCCGGCGCTGCCATCTGTTTGTTCCTCGGGCTCCAGCCCGGCTCCCTGGAGGAATCACGACACCAGCCGGCTCTCCCCGGCATTGAGAGATGCGAGCGGAGCCGAGCCGCTGCTGCTCGGGATAAACCCGGAGCGGCTGGAAGCTGGTGGGGTGAGGATCACAGAAACTTCACCTTCTCCCGTGTCCCTTCTCCGCAGGCTCCTAGCGAGTACGAGACCAGCCCGGACCAGCTCTTCTACCGCATCGCCCACCTGAACCGGGGGCAGCAGTACCTGCTCTGGGTGGCCGCCGTCACCTCCGCCGGCCGCGGCAACATCAGCGAGAAGGTCACCATCGAGCCTGCGGGCAAAGGTACGGGGGGCTGCCAGCCTGGGGGACACCTCCGCTGCTGTGCCCTGCTGGGTGGCCCCAGGGCAGAGGAGGGGCAACACGGGGGTCCCAGGTCTCCTTACACCTCAGGGGGGTCTGTGCACGGAGCCTGCCCCCCGGACTGACCTCCTCCTTGCCCCCAAGCCCCCGCCAAGATCATCTCCTTCGGAGGCACCGTCACCACGCCGTGGATGAAGGACGTGAGGCTGCCGTGCAACTCGGTCGGGGAGCCGGTCCCTGCCATCAAGTGGACCAAGGACAGGTACGGAGGTGGCTGCCAGCCGTGCTGGGGGCTGGTGCCAGCCCTGGCTCTGTCACACACGGCTGATGTGCCCCCTCTGCTCCCGGCAGCGAGGACTCTGCCATCCCGGTGACAGTGGACGGCCACCGCCTGATCCAGGCCAACGGGACGCTGGTGCTGCGCTCGGTCAAAGCTGAGGACTCGGGCTACTACACCTGCACTGCCACCAACACCTGGGGCTTCGACACCATCATCATCAACCTGCTGGTGCAAGGTGAGGGCTCCCACCTCCGTGTCTGCCCTGCACGGACACGCTCCATCCCCACTGACCAGTGCCCGGCATCTGTCCTGCACCAGGGGCTCGTGCTGGCCCAGGGATGAGTGCCATTGGTGGCACTTTTGGGGGACACAGTTTGGGGCACTCTGTGTGAGGTGCTCATGGGCTTTCCCTCCTCCTTAGTGCCCCCGGACCAGCCCCGCCTGACTGTCTCCAAGACCTCAGCATCGTCCATCACCCTGGCCTGGATCCCTGGGGACAATGGGGGCAGCTCCATCCGAGGTAAGGCTGCTGTGAGTGATGGGGCTGGTGCCAGCAGCTCATCCCAGGGCCATGACTGGTTCCACTCTCATGGAACATCACTTCAGGCACGCTGTGCCACATTTTTGTATCTGCACCTCAGTCTCCCCCTCTCCAAAATGTCTCAGAAATGCTTCAGAGTAAGGTTGATGCCTCTGAGCCCTTAGCAGGGGGTGCCAGCCCTGGTGAGGGATTTATGAGGGGCTCTGGACAAGCTGCAGGATCTGAGGTAGCCAATGAAGGGCACATCACTGGGTGCTAAGGTGCTGGTGGCCAAGGCCAGCCCCAGTGCTGCTCTGTGTCTCCTGGCATTGCTGCCACTCTGAACCCACCAAAGCAGGAGCTGTCCCACATCCCTGACAGGCTGGGGGCTTTGGGAGGGCTCCAGGAGCATCCCAGCTTTCCCAAGTCTCCTTTCTGCTCTGATTCATCTCATGAATTATAGGTTGAAACAGCTGCGTGCAGAGGGGGGAGCGGGGAGCGAGGAAGGAGACCTCGCTTACAATTAATTAAAAGCATGAAAGTAATTACAAGCAAATCTCCCCAGCCAGCAGCCTTTCACTCCAGCGGACTCTGTTGATAAATTTGGTTATAATTGGATTAGAAATATTAAAAACACACCGCATGTACAAAATAAATAAATAAGCAGTGGCAGGCACCAGGGTGGGTGGTGTGGGGGTGGCAGGGCTGGTGTTGATGCTGCTGAGTGTCACGTGCCCGTGGCCTTGGGAAGGTCCTGGCGTCACCATCCACAGGGAATCCTTGGCTGTGGGAAGGTGTGAGAAGCATCCCTGCTGCTCTGCCCAAGCTGGAGCTGGGTGTCCACAGAGCTCCTTCACATGAACCCTCTGGCATTGCCACGGTGGTACCTGGGTGGTGCTGGCACCGGGGCCATCCTGCCAGCTCTGCCTTGTGCAGCTCATTATGCACACAGCAAGGCAGGAAGCCTACTCTTCCCTGCTATTTTTACTTGAGAATTGGCTAAATATCCTGCAAAAATAGCCAAACCTATCAGTGCACCAGGACAGTTTGGTCGGCACTCCAGGGATAGCAGGGATGTGCTGTCCCGAGATGCCCCGATGCCCTCGGGGCTGTCCCTGTGTCCCTGTGCTCTCCTGGGAAGCCCAGACCAGCCTTCTCCAGGCGCCTTGTTGATGGCAGCGTAACAGGTTTGCTCATCTAGGACACAGTGTGCTTCCTAATACTCTTCATCACGGGAGAGGAGGCGGTGTGCAATGACAGAAGCAACTTCCCTGCAGCCTCCCGAGGGAGCTGCTTAATTCCGGCTTTCCCTTTATAGCCTCACACCAGTCAATCACAGCGTGCACTCCTGTGTGGAAATGAGCAGTGGGGCCAGCCTGGGGGTGCTGGGGGCAGGCGAGGTGTGACCAGGGGCGCTGGCAGAGCTCCCAGGCTGTCTCCACCGGTGCTTGTGAGAGTGGAGTAGTGCAGGAATTGGTGTGTGGTGGATGCCCTGGAACTGCAAAGCTGTGCTGCTCTTGCCAGCCTTCACCCAGAGGTGACCCCCTCCCTGCTCCCACAGGCTTCGTGCTCCAGTACTCTGTGGACAACAGCGAGGAGTGGAAGGATGTGTTCATCAGCTCCTCCGAGCGCTCCTTCAAGCTGGAGAGCCTCAAGTGTGGCACCTGGTACAAGGTGAAGCTGGCGGCCAAGAACAGCGTGGGCGCCGGCCGCATCAGCGAGATCATCGAGGCCAAGACCCACGGCAGAGGTGAGCCTGGCCTGGGGTGTCCCTGCCCCGCCAGAGGGCACGGGAGTCCCCTCCCCACCCTCCTGACAGCTCCTCTCCCGCAGAGCCCTCCTTCAGCAAGGACCAGCACCTCTTCACCCACATCAACTCCACGCACGCCAGGCTGAACCTGCAGGGCTGGAGCAGCGGGGGCTGCCCCATCACCGCCATCGTCCTGGAGTACCGGCCCAAGGGCAACTGGGTGTGGCAGAGCCTTCGCACCAACAGCTCCAGCGAGGTGTTCCTGACCGAGCTGCGCGAGGCCACCTGGTACGAGCTGCGCATGAAGGCCTGCAACAGTGCCGGCTGCGGCAACGAGACCACGCAGTTCGCCACGCTGGACTACGACGGCAGTGAGTGGGGACACGGGCTGGGGGAAGTGCCACCAGGCCAGGAGGTGCCCGGCGTGCTGAGTGCCCGCCTGCCCGTGCTCTGCCCTAGGCACCATCCCCCCGATCAAGTCTGCACAAGGGGAAGGTGACGATGTGAAGAAGCTCTTCACCATCGCCTGCCCCGTGATCCTGGCCACGCTGGGAGTGGCCCTGCTCTTCATCATCCGCAAGAAGAGGAAGGAGAAGCGGCTCAAGAGGCTTCGAGGTGAGATGGGATTCAGAGGCGCAGCACACGGGACCCCAGATTGTGTTCCTGGACTGCCTCGTTGTGCCCTAAACTGCTCCCTTACAAAAAAATTCTTGGTTTTTGTGTCTCCTGCACAGATGCGAAGAGTTTGGCAGAAATGCTGATCAGGTGAGTCTCGCCTTTGCCTGTGGCTGGGACTGGGTGGGCAGGCAGGGGAATAGGTGGTGCTGGGGGTGGTTGTGGCTGCTTTTATGCCCAGGTAGAGCCCTCACTCGGTTTCAGACCTTCTCACGCTCACCCCTGTGAAGGCTGTGGCAGTGACACAGCAGCCCAGTGCTCCTGGCTGCTCCTGCCTGCCCGAGGGTGCCAGCACCCACACTGGAGCTTGCCTGGGCAGAGCTGAGCCCCGGGTGGGCTGGCTGGTGGCAATCCCCAGCCCGTGCCAGGCCGGAGCCGCCGGGGCTCTGTCCGGTAATGGGCGGGTCTGCGTCCCCTCTCACCTCACAGCAAGAATAACCGCAGCTTTGACACGCCGGTGAAGGGACCCCCGCAGGGCCCCCGCCTGCACATCGACATCCCGCGGGTGCAGCTCCTCATCGAGGACAAGGAGGGCATCAAGCAGCTGGGTAAGCACAGCTCCCATCCCCTGCTGCCCCACTGCGCTGGGGTCCCATGGATGGACTGAGTGTGGGCCAGCAGTGCCTGGCCAGAGAGAGGTCTGAGCTGCAGCTCCCTCCCGCAGGGGATGACAAAGCCACGATCCCAGTGACCGACACGGAGTTCAGCCAGGCAGTGAACCCCCAGAGCTTCTGCACGGGCGTCTCTCTGCATCACCCGGCCCTGATCCAGAACACGGGGCCCCTCATCGACATGTCTGACATCCGCCCCGGCACCAGTGAGTGTGTGGGGCCAGGCTGGCTGTGCTGGGGTTGTACACACGGGGCAGGTCTGGGGGAACTGTCCTCCAGCACTGGCTGTGCCCAAAAGCAGCTCCTGGGAGGGCAGAAGGGGTAGGCAGTGCTGCGGGGAGAGGGGACAGCAGCCTGGCTGTGAGTGGAAGGGACCCACTGTGACTCTGTCACCTTTGTGCCGCAGACCCCGTGTCGAGGAAGAGCGTGAAGTCTGCGCACAGCACCCGCAACCGGTACTCCAGCCAGTGGACACTCACCAAGTGCCAGGCGTCCACCCCTGCACGGACCCTCACCTCAGACTGGAGGACAGTGGGCTCCCAGCACGGCATCACGGTCACCGAGAGTGACAGCTACAGCGCCAGCCTCTCGCAGGACACAGGTACGCAGGGCCACTGCGGCACTGGCACTGCTGCCAGCAGGAATCTGATGCTCTGGGGTGCACAGACACCCCAAACAGTTCAGGGTGACTGCAGAGTTTATAAATGGGATTGTGGAACCACAACTTGGCTCAGAGCCATGCCCAACTATGGGGACAGATGCAATCATTAAAAAACAAAGTGGTTTGGGTTGGAAGGGACCTTATTGCTCACCCTCTTCCACCCTTCCACTACACCAGGTTGCTCCATGTCTCATCCAACTTGGCCTTGAAGGTGGCCGGGTGTGTCCCAGCAGGGACGGCCTGGGCATTCCCATGACGGGGAAAAAGGCATCCCCATGAATGGAAAAAGGCATTCCAGGGGGAATTCACAGGTAGGTGACACATCCTCTCCCCACAGACAAGGGGCGGAACAGCATGGTGTCCACGGAGAGCGCCTCGTCCACCTACGAGGAGCTGGCGCGCGCCTACGAGCACGCCAAGCTGGAGGAGCAGCTGCAGCACGCCAAGTTCGAGATCACCGAGTGCTTCATCTCTGACAGCTCCTCGGACCAGATGACCACGGGCACCACGGACAACGCCGACAGCATGACCTCCATGAGCACCCCGTCCGAGCCCGGCATCTGCCGCTTCACCGCCTCCCCGCCCAAGCCCCAGGACAGCGAGCGGGGCAAGGGCGTGGCCGTGCCCATCCCGCACAGAGCCAGCAAGAGTAGGTTCACAGGGGCTCCTGGGTTGGGGTCCAGCCTGCCCTCAGCGCCCCAGAGCTCCCCAAAATCCTCAGGAGGCCTTCCCAGTCCTGCATGCCTCGGCATTCCTGGCGTTTCGCCCCATGCTGTAGCGTTCTTTCCCCGTTGCTTGATGTTGTTCCCTGTTTCCTGGTATTCCATCCATTCCTTGGTATTCCACCCAGTCTTTGGTGTTTTTTACCAGTTCCTTAATATTTCTCCCCTTTCTTTAGTATTCCTTCCTGTATCTTAGTATTTTCCCCCGTCTTCTACTGTTCCTTCCTATTCCGTAGCATTCCTCACTGTTCTTTCCACATCCCTTGATATTTCCCCATGTTTTTAAATTATTCTTTCCCATTTGTCAGTATCTCTGGCTACTCTTTGCTGATCCTTCCCATTCTTTAGGATTCCATCCTACTTGTCAGCATTCCTTACTGCTCTTTCCTCATTCCTTGATATTTTTCATTATTTTTTTAAATTTAATTTTTTTTATTATTCTTTCCCATTTTTAGTGTTCCATCCCGTTTTTCAGTATCCCCACTTATTCTTTTCTATTCCTTCCGATTTTTTAGTATCCTTACTTTTCTCTTTCTTCCCTTTCCTTAGTATTCATTACAAATTTTTAATATCCATTCAGTATTTCTTGTTATTCCCTCCCATTTTTCAGCGCTGCCCCAGCCCCTCAGTACCTTCCCCATTCTTTGGTGTTCCCAGTATTTCCCTGCCGTGTTTTTAGTATTCCTCAGTATTTATCAGTATTTTTTCCCCTGGTTTAGTGTTTATCAGTATTCCTTGGTATTCCTCAGTATTTATTCCCTATCCTCAGCGCTAGAATCCCAACAACCTCCAAGCCCCCATGAGCTTTATTACCTCAAAATAGAACCATACCCAGAAGGTATTTAAAAAACACATAGGTGAAAATTGATTGTTAATTAATTTACTGATTATATAACACACAATATAATGGGATCATCTTTCTCTGCAGATTAGACCACATATTTTTATGGCATAGTTTAAGTAGCACACAGTGTATTAGGTGTAACACCATCATAACCTTAAAAAAAATGGAATTTACAGAACCTATTATAAAGCATATAAGATATAAGGCAATAGTGCTATAATAAAACCAATATAATATCTGTAAGAGACAATATAATAATGCAGGGCCTTATATATAAATATATTTATTTAT